>CABEEJ010008019.1:0-16226 GCA_901482245.1 Timema douglasi | reverse complement strand
CGTCTTACTACCCGTTCGGGTTATACACTTTAAGTACTAATTACTCTAATGGATTAGGAATTGGGAAGGTTGAATTAGAGGAAGTGAACCCGCATTTGCGTGGAGGGAGAGTGGAAAACCATTCAGGAAAAACCACCCCCAGTTCACCCTACCGAGATTCGAACCTCAATCTCCCCGTCCTCAGCAGCCGAGCTCAACACGACAAGCGCGTTAGCCAATTACGCCACCGAGGCGGGTCAATAATAGTCTAAAACACTCAATTTTACAATTTAATAAATGATCTTTCTTTAAAATGTGGGCAATATTAAAATATTTACAATTTGATTTAACTCATTCATTACATTTCATGATATAAATTTTTTTTTTTAATTTTTATTAAATAAGAGATAGTACACTAGACTAGTCCTTAAGCGGCACACTGTTTGGAAACGTTTCACTATCTCTGTCCTAGAATGGGTACCTAGTAAGATATGGTGCTGGAAAAAAAATAAATATATATATTCATATTCATGCTATACACTTATAAACTAATTACAGTCATAGTTTTAGGTATTAGGAAGCTTGTATTTAGAGGAAATGCGCCTGCATTTGCATGTTAAAAAAATATAATGTCAAACCATTCAGGAAAAACCACCCTCAGTACACCCGACCAAGATTTGAACGTCAATACCCCCGTCATTGGTAGGTAGTCTAGTTTGTTGCGAGAGTAGCGCGTTAGACCACATGGCGACCAAAGCGAGTCTGGACAATATTAGGTACCATAACTTTTTACATCCATGTTCTACCAACATACGTTTGATTAGTTTGTTTTCATTTTCAGTTGTGATCGACTCTGGCTCAAGATATGAAGTGGCATATCCCAGTGGAATATCACATTTCTTGGAAAAACTGGCTTTTAATGTGAGTTTATTAGAAACTGTTATTTCATGTGCACAACGTCTTACCACCCTTTCGGACAATTCACATGTTTTCACTAATGGGGTAGGTAATTAGGGAAAGAAGGTAATTTAGAGAATATGTAGTGTCATGTGCATGGAGAGAGAGGAGAAAATCATTTAGGAAACACCACCTCAGTACACATGAATGCAAATTTAATTCCTACTTCCAAATCCCCGGCTAACCAGACAAGACAGGCTTGATCAACGCATGAGTTTATAATTTGTTATATAAATAAGTAGTTACTGTAGTTTGTAAAAATGTGATTGGTATCAATGTTACACCCTAAATTAGCCATATTTTAATGAAATATGTGTTACACTTGATTTACACTTGCAGCATAGAAACTAATATAATATTAATTAATCACCACTCCAGAATTAATAATCTGGCTGGATCTTCAAACATTGTGTTTAAAAATGTGCATGCGTTTATTGACAATTTATTTAAAACTTATCATCCATATTTAATTGGATCAGTGACGTGGTGGTCTTGGGGTAAGGTGTCAGACTTCTGTGCTGGCGGCCGGGGTTCAATCCTCGGTCCCGGCACAGATTTATCTGGTTACCAAACCCTTCCTTCACCTCTGACAAGACATCTTGTGAATGTGGGGAATGACAGGCCTCCACCGTGGTTCGGATNACATCTTGTGAATGTGGGGAATGCCAGGCCTCCACCGTGGTTCGGATTCCACGTTAAACTGTAGGTCCTCCATTTCATCTCACAATCACCCTACCATTACACATTAGCATAAGTGCGTATACCCCGAACTGGTAGTAAGACGCGGTGCTAATAATAATAATAATTAATTGGATCCTTCATGGCAAGGACTTTTTGATAGGCCTAATCCCTACTCATTATATTTTGTCTGGTGCAAACATATCCTCTGGTGTTTACTGTTTATACAATATAAAACAATAGAAACATTTTAAGGGAAAACTATTAACTTACATTTTCATAACTTTAATTATGTGGAGGCTTCAAGCAGAAAAAAGTGAGGGAATAAAGGAAAATATGAGGGAATTTAACTAAAAATATGTAGGCCATGAACTTTGTATCCTCTTTGCTTGTCGGTTGTAAAATACACATTCCTGGTGAGACTGCAACTATGCTCGAGAAGGTTGCGTTGGGAGGGGGTAATTGTTACTTCTCAAGCAGACATTTGTAAATCAATGTTATATTCAGCAGAATGAAAGAGTTTGGTTTTAGTTTTTAATTATTTGTTTTGTTAAGTGCATGTTTTATTTAGCCGTGTGCATTTATTACAGGTTTTGGTTCATATTTTAAACCATTTTTGAAAATTTGAAGTCATTTTTTAGAAGTTTTAGGTAATTTTATAGGTATTTTTTCTAATCATTTTTAGGTCATCAAAATCCAAATCCTGGGGATCAGTAAAATAAACGCAAAAAATGTCACTCGCCAAAGAAAACTGTGAAATGGTTAAGTCGGAATAAATTAGTAAATGTTGTTTGGAAAGTTTTGTAATTTTATAATAAAAGTTGTTTAGCCTCCTTGTAATAAAATATTACATTAATTTGTGTATTTGTAGCAAAATCGAGTCTTACTACCCATTCGGGTTATACGCTAATGGTTTTAGGGATTGGCAAGATTATATTTAGAGCAAATGTATCCACATTGGTGTGGAGGGAGAGTGGAAAACCATTTTGGAAAAACCACCCTGAGTACATCCGACCGAGATTCGAACCTCGATCTCCTCGTCATCAGCAGTCTAGTCTAGTGTATGAGTAGCGCGTTAGACCACGCAACTACTAAGATGGGTGATTTGTGTATTCAAAACTCATTAGTAGGTCTCAAAATAATAATAAGTAAAGTTTGTATAGTATTGTAATTCAAATTGTATTTCTCTATGGGCTAAATATATTTTGTTCCTACATTTATTTATTTATTTCGGAGGTTAATAATATGTTCTTGTTTCCAGTCCACAACAGAGTTTGCCGACAAGGATAAAATCTTATACGAGTTGGAGAAACATGGAGGCATATGCGACTGCCAATCGTCAAGGTGATGTCACTTTATCTCAGCTTTAACAAAACTATCTTTTGATGACCCCTGAAATTTCAAGGATTACTTTTTTCTTGTTTCTAAGCTGGGTTACACTTTAAGTCCCCTTGTTTGGTGTGACACTGACTTAAACTATGGTATCCAATATTATGAACCAAAGTAAATAATGTGGATTATTATGAAATACACCAGCCAGGAATCAAACTCTGCTATCCAGGGTATAACATTCATACAATCAGTTAAGTGTTAAGTTACTGGTCTGGCACCTGGATCACCCTATATTTATAATTGATTCTGAACTACCATTAAGCAGTATTAGAGCTCTTAAATAAATTTAACTCAAACAATTGAGACACTTTATTTTTAAGTATTTGAGTCTCGAATCTTTGAATCTAAAAAATTCTGAAATTCAAGGGGCCATCCCAAGTGCTTGGTGCACTTTATTTCTTATATTTTATTTGATAAATATTCCAAAGTCTTTTATATATGTAACTTTTTTAATTTGAAAATTATTCTTATCAATATCAACTTAAATTGTTTGTACCATTGCAGAGACACTTTTGTGTACGCAGCTTCGGCAAACATCCACGGGCTTGATGCAGTGACCCGTGTCTTGGGGGAGGTTGTTTTGAGACCACAGATTGCTATCTCCGAGGTGAGTTGAAAGTTGAAAGAATAACACATCACTTTACATGATATTTCTCATTATTGTTAATAAACTATGTCTAATTATGATTTTTTCATTTTTTTTTATATATATTTTTTTTGTATCTTATAGTTGGAGGGTACCCGAACAGCCATAAACTTTGAGTTGGAGACCCTTTCTATGAGGCCAGAACAAGAGACAATATTAACAGACATGATACATGCGGTAAATTTGATAACAAGCATTCTTATGTCTTTAACTCAATTATTAATTAAATGATGGAGTTAAGGACAATAATTGGTTTGCTATAAAAGTTTTCTATAAATTGATACCTTGATTTGTGGTGAGTTAAATATTTATTGTAGGTTAAAAACTATGACAAATTAAGTATTATTTAAGAGGTTTGGTACAATAAATAAGAAAAAATATGGTTAAAATTTGTTTATACCACGCTCACATAAGCTGGGTAAAAATATATTAAATTTAGTTTGCTTAAACTTTTTCTAGCACCATATCTTACTACCTTTCCAGGTTATGCACATATATACTAATTATGCTAAATGAGCCAGGGCTGAGGAAGGTTGAATTCAGGGGAAGTGTACCTGCATTTGTGTGAAGATAGAGTGGAAAACCATTTTGCAAAAAAAAACACTCAGTACACCTGACCGAGATTTGAACCCTGATCTCCCTGTCATTTCCAATATAATCTAACATAAGAGTGACACCTTAGACCATGTTATCACGAAAGTAGGCTTTTTTTCCCATCTTCTTTTGTATCTTTAAATATTTGGATTTGGTCACAATATGGCCGTTTTTATAACCGGTTCAGACAAACTTAATCAATGTTTTCTTGTAGGGGGAAAATATATGCCTTATATTGAGGGAACATTTTTTAGTAATGGAATATTATTGTTAGTTTGCATTATTTTTTTTTTTAAATTTGTTATAATTGATTATAATTTTTAAGATCAAGCAGTCAATTATGTGAAAAGATCTCATTTCATATATGTATTATTTACTCATAACTGCAACAATGAACTTTAAAATAGGTTTTGCTAGTCATTTTACTGTTTCAAAATCTAGAAAAACACGGCTCGTGAAATTTTAGTGTGTCTATTAATAGTTAACTTGGGATTGTTCCCGAAAGAGCTTAAGTCATGTTGTTGCCAATGCAGGCCGCATACCGGCAGAACACGCTAGGGCTCCCAAAGATCTGCCCCTCTGAGAACCTCTCAAAGATCGACCAGTCGGTGCTGTTCACGTACCTAAAACACCACTACACCCCGGAACGGATGGTGGTGGCAGGGGTAGGGGTGGACCATGACACCTTCGTTGAAAGCGTCTCCAAGTACTTTTTGGACCAGAAACCCATCTGGGAGCAGGACTCGGGACTGGTCATACCGACGCCGGGGTTGGCCATTGACAAGTCACTGGCGCAGTATACCGGCGGAGTTGTGCAGGTTGGAACACTGATTATTTGTTATTTATAGGTTAAAGGGCAGTCGATGAAGGTTCTGGACTATTTCTATGGTAGGGAAAAACTTATCACCTTGGGTGGGTTTCAAGAGCGCGGGGCAAGGCAGGTGTGATGGGAACATTAACCAAGATCAGTGGTTTTAAAGTTTTTTGGCCAAAATAAATAAAATATTGCTCCAGTAGAAACATAGAGCTTAATTTTCTCTACATGATCATATCAACAGTTGTTGAATATCTGTCATGGGCATAGCGACATTAGATGAGAAACTTTTTGAATGAAGTGAAAAAGTCATTAAATTCCAGGATTTACAAGTCTGCGCCTATGGTCACAGGCATTGTGGAATTTGACTAGAACTTTTCCTCTGGCTTTTAAAAAGTTGCTCATCAAATTCTGTGATGTCCTTGACAAATATTCAAGAATTTTTTAAATAACTTTGTTTAGAAAATCAAACCAAACCTATCTACTGAAGAAGTTTTCTAATTATTTTGTTCAAAACAATTTTTGGTTATGAAAGCTTTAAAAATACTGACCTTAACTTGCATCTTTTTCATCCTATGTTAAGAGTCTGTCTGCATTCTACCGTCTCGAGAAATATTTAATCGGTTTATTGTTTCAAAATATGGCTTACACCAAAATGGCTTTCTATACCTTTCATCTAATAAGTAGACCTTACTTTTATATAAGGCCTAATTTTATGGATCGGAATTCGTTGTTAGTTTGTTACGTTGTTTACGTGGCTTAGGATGAGTGCGAGGTCCCAGTGTATGCAGGTCCGTCTGGTCTGCCCGAGTTGGCCCACCTGGTGGTTGGATTGGAGGGATTCCCTCACCAGGATCCAGACTTTGTGCCTGTGTGTGTCCTCAACATGATGATGGGCGGTGGCGGCTCTTTCAGCGCCGGGGGCCCGGGGAAGGGCATGTACACCAGATTGTACACCAATGTTCTTAACAGGTGAGAGAGAAACAGACATCGGCCAATTCTTTTAAAGAGTTAAAACGCGTGAAGTTCACTTCACTTTATTTTTAAATCTGGGAAAATAAAAATATATATGACAAATATTCAGTCATGAATACCAGCATTCTTTTGAAAAGTGAGGCCAACTGTTGACGCAAACTGATTTTATTCTGAGCGTTGATGCTAGAAGCAAAGTCGAGGCTAAAACTAGCGGACAATACAAAGAGCTTGTTGTTCATAATAACCCAAACGCTATCTTTTCCTTGAAAGTAAAGCTAACTAACGATAGCAACTAACTTTGCGTCGAATGCTCATAATAGCCCTGCAGGCCTAGCAAGCCGGTAGTGGAAAATATATGGCTTGAATAAAAAACTGACCCAGGGAAACAGTAATGGATGTAAGTAAGTAAAGCTCTCTCTCTCTCTCTCTCCTATATATATAGATATATATTCTTGCTACTCGTTTGGACTATGCACTTATGTACTAATATTATACTATTATATTAGGGTTCAAGAAGAGTCAATTGAAAGGAAGTGTACCCATATTTGCATGGAGGGAGAGTGTATAAACCCCTTCAATACACCCGACCGGGATCAAACATCGATCTCCCCATTTCCAGCAGTCCAGTCTATTGCAAGAGTAACTCCTTAGACTATGTGACCACCAAAACGGGTCTAGCTCTATGTCCTTAGACACTAAACATAATTTACAAAATGTTTTATCGCAAACATATTTTGGCCTTAGCTGATCAAGTAAGTTACCATCGCAACACATATTTCAATAAGTCTGTACCCGCTTTGCTGTCCAATGGTCTGAGGTGTCGTTCTCGCTAATATATCGGCCTGTGGGCTGCTGATGACGGGGAGGTCAAGGTTTGAATCCCTGTCTGGTGAAATAAAGGTGGTTTTTACCCACTTTCCTTCCATGAAAATGTTGATGCACTTTCTCTAAATCCAATCGTTCTCATCCTTAACACATTAGCGTAGTTAGTACATCCATACATAACCCAAACGGGTTGTAAGTTGGGGTGCTAAAAAATTAGTCCATTGTATTTGTAATGTACAGGAAGCACAGACCTACAAAAATTGAACCTAAATGTGTGTTTTAGACTCTTAGTATCTAATAATGTCATCAGTAAAACTGGACTGCCTCAGGGGTCTAGTAGTCAGAGTTCATGGCAACAGATTCAGAGGTACCGGGTTCGATCCCCGGCTTCCAGAATGTTTCTGTGAATCACTGGGTATGGTAGCGGGGCTAAACTCATCCTCGTGAGGACAAATGAGGAGCTACTTGAATAAAGAAGTAGCAGCTTCGGTCTAGAAAACTTAGAATAATGGCCAGAGGGTTTGTTGTGCCGACCATATGGCACCCTTTAGCCGCAAATGTTGGCTCTATCATCGGGCGGCATAGTTCACTTGTGGGCTCAAAGGTTCGTAGTTGTCAAGCCAGAATTTTGCTTTCAGTTGATGAAGCAAGATCATTAGGTAGACTGAAGACAAGGGAGGAATCTATCATAAAATATCAGGGTTCTGTCAGCCGGTACAAGATTCGTCGATCTCACGGTTATCGTTATTCAGGTACCACTGGATGTACAGTGCGACGGCGTACAACCACGCCTACATGGACACTGGTCTGTTCTGCATTCATGCTAGCTGCCCCCCCACCCATGTGTCGGAGATGGTGGATGTGGTCGTCAAGGAACTGGTCGCGATGGCCGGGATGATTGGAGAGGAGGAGCTTAATGTGAGTGTCGAACAACTTTAACTGCCGACACCTGAATAAATATTCACAGGGGAGAGACTAGTGTGAATATTGAACAACTTTAACTGCACACATCTTGATAAATAGGTCTACTTTTCTTGTCTCTAGAGCCAGATCCATTTATTCTATTCTAATCAAGATAGCAATATTATATGAAATATTCTGAAAGCAGAATCTACATTCATGTGTATTTTTTAAGAAATCAAAATTAATATAGGTGACCTAGTGGTCTAGGGGTGTAAGGTGTCAGACTTCTATGTTGGCGGCCGGGGTTCAATCCTCGGTCCTGGCACAGATTTATCTGATTACCAAACCCTTCCTTCACCTCTGACAAGACATCCTGTGAATGTGAGGAATACCAGGCCTCCACCGTGGTTCGGATTCCACGTTAAACTGTAGGTCCTCCATTTCATCTCGCAATCACCCTACCATTACACATTAGCGTAAGTGCGTATAACCTGGACGGGTAGTAAGACGTGATGCTAATAATAATAATAATAATAATATAAATCTTGTGTCCATGAAATTAATCCCACTTTTATTTGTCAACGCGTTTCAAAGTAATAAAACTCTCTAGTTTATATGTGTTTGTTGATGTGATCAGAGGGCAAAGACGCAGTTGCAGTCCATGCTGCTAATGAACCTGGAGGCTCGGCCAGTCGTGTTTGAAGACATTGGCCGACAAGTGCTGGCCACCGGACACAGGAAGAGGCCCAGTTATTTCATTGACGCCATTTGTAAGTCTTGTTTTAAACTGAAACTGAAGTTAATATAGGATAGGAATGGAAGCCGACCTAAAAGGAGATATAAGTTACGTTATTATCTATGAATTAGTTATTTTGCCTTGTTCATCAGCATCATCAACAACAACTGTTTCCAGTCTGTGACCGGGTCTGTTTAGTAAAATGCCTCCATCTTTCTCTGTCCTTCCACAACTCTCCCTTCTTTAATTTCTTCCATTCTTATCCTCTCACTTGAACACTTGAATAGTGGAAGGACAGACGGAGATGGAGGCATTTTACTAAACAGACCCGGTCACTGGTTGGAAACGGTTCGTGATGATGATGATGATGGCATTTGTATAAATTTAAAAAAAAATAATAAAGTACAGATGAAAGTAAGAATACCAACACATATTCACCCTTACTTCAATATTTGGATGCTTTCATTTCATCTTCCTCTGGAAGGGGTAGCGATAAGAGTAGATACATGCAAAGCAGGTTTTTTCTTTTTAGTTTGAATCGAAACAAATATTATTCGCAAATTTTGAATAATTATCGAATAAAATCATATCCAAGTTGAATTTGCTAATGATATGATAAAAAAAAGTTATACATAAAAAAAAATTACATTAGATTATCTTTGGACCCTAGTCCTTTAAGTTCAACATGTTCATGTTGTAAAGAGCGCCATCTCTTTTGGTGATTATAAATTCTTTCAATACATATCTTAACTCCTCAAAGTTTACACATTTGTTATGTACAATCCAAGGCTGTGATTATAAGATATGCAAAGGTTTTATAAAGGCTTTTTTTCGATTTTTTTTAAAGTGCATTATTTTCTGGTCAATATGGTAAAATTATTAAGCATTTACTTTATCTCTTTACTTTGATTCGAGTTATCAAATCGAATAATATAAAACTTTAATTGATAGATAAGATTATAATATTTAACACCGCGTCTTACTACCCGTTCGGGTTATATGCTTTAAGTACTAATTACTCTAATGGATTAGGAATTGGGGAGGTTTAATTAGAGGAAGTGAACCCGCATTTGCGGGGAGGGAGAGTGGAAAACCATTTAGGATAAACCACCCCCAGTTCACCCGACCAAGATTCGAACCTCGATCTCCTCGTCCTCAGCGGTCGAGCTCAACACGACAAGCGCATTAGCCAACTACGCTACCGAGTCGGGTGATAGATAAGAGTAATAAGACTAAAATTAACTTTCTGTTAAGTCTAAGTACGCTTGCTGATGTGTTTTTGAAACCGTATCTGTCCTCCAGCTAAAGTGAAGAAAGACGACATAGTAAGGGTTGCCAAGAAGATGCTCAGGTCCCCGCCCTCCGTGGCGGCTCGAGGAGGCATAAACAAGCTCCAATCTTGGGAGAACATCCAGGCGGGACTCCTTCACCACGAGGGCAAGATCCCCGGTAACAGGGGAAGACTTTCCCTCTTTAGGTGAACTCCCCCCTCAACCTTTGTAACACAACCTTTTTAAAAAGAAGAGTCGAGGCAAGTTAAATCTCGAGTCGGTATTTTGACTGTCACTGAATTCGATTTTGATCTGTAGGAATATTTATAGTTCTTATCCGATCACTAATAAAAAATACATTTTTTTTAAAAAAAGTTTATTTTCAATGATTGTAAAGAGTTAAAGAAATATTCTTTGTTGACATAAACAGGTATTCGTGTCGAGAACTTATGAAACTTTATTGTAGATTTTTGACGGTTACAAATTCTCTTCTATTGTTCACAAATGACGGTACAAACCCCAAAATTAAAACATGCTTTGATTCTAGTCACAAACTCTTAGGCTTTTGTCATAAAATAATCTGCAACAGTTGTGTTCTTCAGATATTATCTTATTTTGATTTGTTAAATAGTAAGAATTTGCGAGAACCACTTTTTAAATTCAAGATATTGAGATAAGAAAATTTTGTTTGAAAGTATGAAAATGTAAGTTATGTTTATCAAAGTAAATATTTTATGGTTTATAAAGAGCTAAAGTTCATTTTGATGTCTGTGCCGGTGCTTGCTTTGAATTATCTTATAGTTTATTCAAACACTTTATAAGATACAACTTATACACATTTTAAATGCAATCAATAAAATAGATATCATTGCAATGTACACCATTTGTAGTTTCATTTTTTAGGTTAACAGTTTATTATTGCAATGTTTCATATTGAAAAACAATATTTATAACCAAAACTTTTCTTAATGATACTCATATCTTTGAACACTTTATCACTGTTTAACAAAATAAGGTTATATAATAAATTTCTACTTCTTTCTGAGAAAAAATAATGTCTTTTAAATAGCCACATATTATTTACTGTATTGGCTCAAAAATAAGCTGCCCCAGAATCTTGGCTACACCTCTTTGATAATAATATATCTCGATAAGGAAAACCTCTTTTCGATTTATGAGGTAATTGTATTATATTTGCAAGACGGTACAGGAAAGGTGGATAGAAACATATAACATATATAGGTCGGGGGATTGGGCGGTGACGATAAACTTTCTTTAAGAGGAAACCATTACCTCTTTATCCAGTGGCAGCAATGTAAAGGGTGAACTGTGTTATTCTTTTCATTGTATTATTGTATTGCCATATTGTGTTCTTCCCTTTTATATGTTTCCATCCACCTTTCCTGTACCTTCTTCCAAATATAATACAATTACCTCTTTGATAGTAATACAATTATTCATGTCTGAAAATGAGTCTACTTTGAAAGTAAACAAATACATCCTATTTCCTTTTTACTTCTCTAAAGCCCATAGTTTTTGCCTATCTTATTACTAAGATTTTAAAATTTGTGTTGTTACAATGTCTTAAAACAGTGCCAATTGATGCGTTCACCTAGAGGATTGGCCGTGCGTAAGATTCCAAACTTAGTAAACAAATACATTCTTGTCACAATAGAATAATAGTAGTGACCAATCGTCTGCACTAAAATGTCTCTAATACACGTGAAAAAAATAGAAGGAAATATAGAAGGTTTGACCATTTCATTCCATCAGCCATTTTGG
Source organism: Timema douglasi (assembly GCA_901482245.1). Classification (NCBI taxonomy): domain Eukaryota; kingdom Metazoa; phylum Arthropoda; class Insecta; order Phasmatodea; family Timematidae; genus Timema; species Timema douglasi. Next base: position 4,674 of record CABEEJ010008019.1, on the reverse strand, counting down.
CTCAAAACTAAACTTACAATTAGACGTCAAGGAATACCTCGATCTTGGTATTTAGTGTTCCCTTCAGCACCCGATGTTCACGGGTTCAAACCCAATCAGTTTCGACGGATCTTTCTCGAGTGATAAAAATCCGTAGCACAACTTCCTCCAGAGGGGAGGTAAAGCCGTCAGTCCCGTGTTGGCTGTGGCATGTAAAAGAACCATGGATGATATGTGGAAATACCTTCCCTGGAAAATTTGGTAGGGACTTTCAGTCTTGCTCATAGAAATTCAGTGTGGAAGGCAATGGGGAACCACCTCACTTTCAGAACTCGCCTAGTATATGTGGTTTCTACCAGATGGTGCAGGCATCACTAGCCAAGGGTTGAGTCCAAGCCCAGCTTTGAATGGATGGAGATCACATCAAACCAACCTTTAGGTTGTTGACATAGGTAGAAGAGTGTAAAGGTTGATCTACTTTTAAATAACCTTATCGGAGAAAAGTGGTAAAGAGCACCATCTGTTGTGGAAATCAAAAATAAATATACATCGGATCGGTATAACTACAAGCAGGTGCAACACTTGTTTTGTATTAATCATGAGTGCAATATAAGGAGTATAGTTTTATAAAGGCTGTTTTTGGAAAAAAAATTGGTGTATTTTCAGCTATTCACAGTATTATTAAAAGTTAAAAATTCTGTGTTTGGTTTGTAAATTTCTCATGACTGTTATTTGCTTACTTTTTTTTTATCTCTCTTTTCAAATTTCTTGAATATTCAAGGCTCATTTTAAACTTTCAATACGAGATCGAGATTATTATTTTTTTCCGTGTTTCACACATCCCTATTAAATAATTTCAAAGTGAGCATTGAAAAATATTTTGGTTCTACTATTCAATGATTATATTTATTTTTAAAAAGGGGTTGAACAAGTTTTGTTTTTTTAAAAGTCAAATCTTGATCTTTAACTACAAATCATTTTGTCAATATTAAATATAAAACTGAATATTTTTTAAAAAGATGCTAAGAATAGGAGGTTTAATTCCACACATTAACTTATTAAGGATCTGCAAGCTTCTTAGAAAGTTCCCAAGTCATCGTTCAATAAATATATAATACTAACAAAACTATGGGAGGAGGCCGAGCAAAGAGGGATAGATAGATCTACTTCAACAAGTGAAAAGAGATGTCTACTTATAAAAATAAAATCATTGAAACTACTATAGTTATTTTACATTTGAAATTACATAGCTTGGAAATTAAAATAATTTGAACCATAATATCAATATTAAAATAAACATTCTATCCTCCTACCAAGAGTAAAGACACAAATTTGAACAGGAAACTATAGAATCCAAGCCTAAACTCTTTAAAAAATAATAAAGAAACAGGTAACAACAGAATCTAAGTGACAGTGACTTACCTCTAGCCTTGCTGCCATAGTCCTGTTACCTAGTGTTGGTCTCTATTTTTAATATGTTCGTAGTACACTTTTGCACTAAGCTGCACTTGATACATCCTTGCACCAAGCTAAACCTTGATCTTCATAGGAAGCCCACTTTCTACCACCAACTTTGATTAAGAGTCACTAAAATTTGTCAATCTAAAAACTATGTCTTATTTGATTTGTGAACTCCAAAGCTAACCTAAATAATTATTAAAGTCTCATAATAATACTTTCTTTAGGGATTTTTGTATAATTTATATTTACATCGTTAATTAAATGAGCTAAGAAATAAAAATCTAAATACACTTTTTTTTTTCCTGGCATTGTGGCAACACGAGTTCAAAATTTTAAACTAACGGGCTTCCTATTAAAATTGGACTGTATATGTTATACCAGCCCTATAAAGAGATGCGTTTCCATACCTTCTTAATCTTTTGTCTCCTACATCCAGCATCATACATCATACATACATCATACAGCAAATAATTTTACTCAACAAGCTCGAAACCCACTTTTGTGGCAGCATGGTCTTAGGTTTCATCCTCGCAAAAGATTAGACTGACAACACGGAGATCGTGGTTCGATCCCGGTTAGATGTACTGAAGGTGGTTTCTCCTAAATGGTTTCCCACACACACTCCATGCAAATGTGTGTACACTTCCTATGAATTAAACCTTCCTCATTACCAACCCATTAGTTAAATCAGTACATATACGAACAATCCATATTATGTAGTAAGATTCGGTGACAAAAAAAGAAAAAGAACGGCAAACTTTTTGAACTCAAAAATTCATTTGAGTATTCTCATTTCTCCTAAACTTATTCAAAGGTATGACTTCCCCTTCTCAATCCTTAATTAGTTCACATAATTTTATGTTAATTGTTTCTGTTTAAATGTCAACAGAACAAGTTATTGATAAATCAATGTTCTCTGTTGCGGTTGTTAAGTTTATTTGAATATGTTTGAATAAACTTTTAATAGCCAATATCACAAGACTCCTTTTCCCCCTTAGTTTCAAATTTGTTGGATCCATGAATATTTATTATTCTGAAGTAGGAACGAAAACTAGGGAAGGCCCGTCCTAAAACTTTTTTTTTTATCGTTACACGTGTAATGGTGGCAAAAAAATAAATGTAATCACATTTAGTGCCACAAATTTCCGTTGGTCACTATTATTGGTGTTAAATTTATTTGGCTATGTTTCTATGGTATAAAGTAATATTATAAAGGTCATCTTCAAATTTTTAAAGGTCTTAAATAATATGATATTCTTAGAGTTTACGATTAAAATGTATTTTTAGTTTATGTAAATGTATTAAAGTTATGTTTTATATCAGTGACTGAAATAAAAATAACAAAAGATTGTTATAGATATTGTTTAGTAAAAACTTTGAGCACAAAGAAAGCTCTTGCCTCCAATTTCCGTGTGGAAACTGTGAGTGTTAAATAACCTTGTGATGTTTGTTGTTAATAAGAATAGTTCAATAAAAATACACTTGAAAAAAAAATATTGACAAATGGTAATTTATTTGACGTGTGTTTTAGTTTGTAAATAAAAAGAGAAAAACATATTTTGTATTCTTAAAATTAATGAGAAATTTAAAAAAAATACACTTGAATATCATATATTGTCTATAGATTTCTGAACGATTATAAAACGCAAATAAATCTAAAGGTTGTACAGAACACGATGTCACATGTACGAGACAAGGTAAAGTTTTTTTACCGACTGCACGTTGCGGTCCCAATCCTCCATACATTTTGTAAGTTCTTTCTTGTAAGATTCAAAATGTGAACACACCTCTTGCACGAACTGCTCTTGTAGATTAGCGTAGTCCTGGGAAAAAAAAAGATGGCATAGTATTTCATTTTACGCAGATAACATCCACTCCCGGGTTGAACCGAGGCGCTCCAGTGATAATTGCGCTTAGAGTGATCTCGGCGCATTTAAGTTCGAACCATCCACACTACAACCAACATCAGATTTGGCCGCATGGTCAAAGGTGTCACTCTTGCAATAGGACTGGACTGCCGATGACGGGGAGATCATGGTTCAAATCCTAGTCAGGTGAACTTAGGGTGTTTAACCCCCTGTCCGTGAAAATGTGGGTGCACCGCCTATACATTCAACCTTCCTCATCCTTAACACTTTAGTGTATCTAGTACATAAGCGTATAAACTGAACGGATACTAAGATGGGGTTCTAGAAAAATTAATTTCAAACTGTTTTTTAGCACTGCGTCTCCCTACCAATTTGGTTTGCACACATATGTACTAATTACGCTATTGCTCTTAGGGATGAAGAAGGTAAAATTTAGAAACAGTGAAACAGCATTCACATGGAAAGGGAGTGGAAAACTACCCTCAATACACCTGGATTCAAACCTCAAACTCCCTTTCATCGGCAGTTTAGTCTATTACGTTTATTTATTTAATTTATTTAGCACCGTATCTTACGACCCATTCGGGCTATGCGTTTAATTACTAACTAAGCTAATTGGGAAGGTTGAATTTAGAGGACGTGAACCCGCATTTGCGTGGAGTGAGAGTGTAAAACCGTTAGTAAAATCCACCCCAGTTCACCTGACCGAGATTCGAACCTTTCTCCCCACCGAGGCGGGTACAAGTACAATAAACAATTAAACATTGCTTGGCGTTACATCGCAATTGTTCCCCTTGGTGTACTAACCTCTGCACAATTAGAGATGACATTGTCAATGTTGATTGGCTGACTTCTCTCTGCCTGATGTTCACTTGTTGGAAGTGTAGTCCAAGTCAGTCTTGAGGACACTTGTCGAAGCTCGTCCAAGCGAGGATAGATACTCATCGTGTACAGGGTGTCACATTCCACGCTCCGCTGTGGGGGTAGATTGACAGTCTTGTGGCCCACGGGCAAAGCTACACCACGGAAACCTACAAAGATCTCGGGTTGAATGTTGTCGATTTGCAAACAACACTTGAGGATGTTTTTCTACTTACCTGCACCCGTAACACAATATACGACAGAGGTCAACAAACTTTTTTTGGCCTTGATTGACTCTTATTTAAACTTATCAGCTAGCAATAGATTCGATTGTCGGTGGCGGGGAGGGTCGAGATTTGAATCTGGGTCGGATGTATTACTAAATGGTCGGTGACCTGGCGGTCTAGGGGTAAGGTGTTAGACTTCTATGCTGGCGGCCGGGGTTCAATCCTCGGTCCCGGTACAGATTTATCTGATTACCAAACCCTTCCTTCACCTCTGACAA
>CABEEJ010008018.1:12570-23006 GCA_901482245.1 Timema douglasi | reverse complement strand
AAAAAAAAAAAAGTCGCGCTCAGGTTTATTATTATTATTATTATTATTATTATTATTAGCACCGCGTCTTACTACCCGTTCGGGTTATACGCACTCAGGTTAATTAACCTTCAACACTACACGAGTTTGGTGTTTCCTAAAGGCTACATATGTAAGTCCGAAATAAAGAAAAAGGTGGATTCATCCCATCATTAGTAACCGAAACCCGCCTCGGTGGCGTAGTTGGCTAACGCGCTTGTCATGTTGAGCTCGACTGCCGAGGACGGGGAGATCGAGGTTCGAATCTCGGTCGGGTGAACTGGGAGAGGTTTTTCCAAAATGGTTTTCCACTCTCCCTCCACGCAAATGCGGGTTCACTTCCTCTAACTCAACCTTCCCAATTCCTAATCCATTAGAGTAATTAGAACTTAAAGCGTATAACCCGAACGGGTAGTAAGACGCGGTGCTAAATATTATTATTATTATTAGTAACCGAACAACACATGGGTAATTTGTTTTACTTCATCAAAAATTGAAACTGTAGCTGCCCTTTAAATTTATTTGAGTATTATCGAATGTCAATTAATTCGTTTGACTACCAAATGAGTTCCCCCCCCCCTACCCCCTCCTTTAAAATTGAATCCATCCCAAGCAACTCCTACTAGAGCTTCCATTACGCTGGACCAACATTGCAACTTCAAATTGCACCTTTTGTGCTCCCTACATTTGGATATTTCTGTACCTCCAAAATGAGTTGTTAGCTACCTACTGAATCGATGTACATTTCTTTGTCCGTGGCCCAGCCAGGCCTATTCGTGTGCGACACGCACGACCTTGAAATGAGTTCCACTTTCTAACTAAGCAGTGATTTACAGCGTTGTGTAGCCGAATACATTTTATAATCTATTGGATGCATTTTCATGGTTTATTCTACTGCAGGTTTTGGAAGAAATTTTACAGCTCGTCCGACTGAAGCCTAAGAGCGTGCATCACATTCCGGCGATAAATCGTTCATTTACACTAACAACATTGCTCGTGGACACAGACGAGAAAATATATATTTCCTTGTCTGTACACGTAGATGATTTCTGATTAAATATTAATTAAGATAAAGAGTTAATAGATGTTCCTTATACAGAACATTTTGAAATATTAAGAATATTTGGATAAAAACTGCAATGGATAGGCAGTTTTTTTAAACCATTTTAGAATGGCTTCACAGTTAAACATTTTGTACAAATCTTAATTCTGTCATAACAGGGACATACGGTAGTTATTAATAAGAAACTTTGTCGCTTTGTCCCCCATACTCACCGCGGGAAATGTCGAGTAATCGTTCAAATACGAATGCACTTCACACATTTCTTGTCATTTGCTTTCCCTTTTACTCCCAAACCTCACACACGCACGCGCACACACACACACACGAGCCGGGAGCTGGGTTGGGCCTGTTATGATGAACGCTCTGCCCCCGGGAAACGAAAGGAAAAACTACTGGTACAGGAGCTTAGAACGGGCTCTTTGTTAATCGAATGATGTAACTTAATATGGAGGTGACAATACAAATTGTATTGTCATTTGTATTTTCCTCCTCCCCTGTTTGTTCTCATACAGCCGGACGGAACGTTGGACGTTTAGGGAATGTCTGATCCGACTACTCTAGCGACCTGAACCAGCACACACGTAAACGAACTCGGAACAGCCGGTGAAAAGGGACTCAATCGACTTTTCAAGTGACCCAACACCAGTAGGTACGAAGGACAAAGACGTAAATCTTGTCTGGTTTTTCCGTAGAAGGAAATGTTTGGGGTTTGAATCCCAACCAGCCGAAATGGAGTTATTTCTCCCTCCAAATGGTTTCTCTCTCTCTCTCTCTCTCTCCATCCACGCCGGTACATCGCCTCCCCTTCTCCCACAACCCTTAAAAGTAAATTTATACCGACAGCCCGGATGGGTGGTAAGGCGCAGTGCATAAAATAAATATATAATTCCTCTACAGGGAATCGAACCAAGTGTCCATGTTTCGGTAGGCTAGATGTTCTGACGACGCAACTAAAAGTGTCAGACATCACAACTAAGTGGTTGGCGGTTGTGGATAGGGAGGGAGGGGGGATCAATCCATCTACTCTATTTTTTAACTTCCAAAAGAAACTGTGCGTTAGGTGTACGGAAGTGTTGCGATCTTTCCTCGGTTTTTACGACGGTACTTCCTGTTCGCCCAGTTTGTGGAAAGAGAGATCGTTGCTTGAGGTTGAGGTGGGGGTGTAGGGCATGCGAGAAAAGGGCAGTGTTTTTGCACAGTTTTTATGAAAAAAAACTTTGTGGGTCAAAATAAATCAAATATTGCTCCAGCACAAAACGTAGATTTTAATGTTCTTCAAAAGTTGTGGAATATCTGTCGAGGATGTCCTGGAATTTAATTTTAATTATCACTTTTTCTCTTAATTTAAAAAGTTTGTTATATAATGCGGCTATGCTTATGATGCATATTCAACAACTGTTGATATCAGAGCGAGAAGAAAATTTAACTCTATGTTTATACTGGACAGATATTGTCTTTAATTTAGTCAAAAAGGTTTTGACATAAAAACTGTAAGAACAGTTACCTTTTCTCGCGTCCCCTACCACCTTAAGGACGGCTCCAAACTCGTGAGATTTGTTTAGCACAGTGTCTTAATACCCGTTCGGGTTATACACACTTACGCTAATGTGTAATGGTAGGGTGATTGTGAGATGAAATGGAGGACCTACAGTTTAACGTGGGATCCGAACCACGGTGGAGGCCTGGCATTCCACACATTCACAAGATGTCTTGTCAGAGGTGAAGGAAGGGTTTGGTAATCAGATAAATCTGTGCCGGGACCGAGGATTGAACCCCGGACCCCCAGCACAAAAGTCCGACACCTTACCCCTAGACCGCCAGGTCACCTCTCGAAGAGAGAAGTATTGTGATTTTTAAAAAATGAGCTCAAAATTTTGATAAACGTCAACGTTTGTATGGATGACCCACTGAAACCTAAAAAGTAGTTTTGACGATATCCTGTGTCTGTATCTCGGATCAGAGCCTAAACCGCTATACCGATTGGCCTGAAACTTGGCATCTAAAGTTTTCATAGGATATCCCCCCGCTCCAAGGGGTCTGGTAATAAGATTATCTAACAGTAAAATTAAGGGTAGTTTACTGAAGGGCAATAATAAAACATATGTATTTTCTCCAAACCCGCTCAAACGATTTTGATTAAATTTTGTATCCAAGGTATTGTCTAGCATTATAAACAAGATGGCAACCCTCGCTTTCCCGTGAAAATTATTTTACTTGGGGGAAATTTTCCAATTTTGATCACATCTCTGATAAAAGCGAGAGAAAGTATGTGAGGTGCACCACAACTTGTGAATGTGGGGAATGTCAGGCCTCTCACCATGGTTCGGATCCCACGTTAAACTGTAGGTCCTCCATTTAATCTCACAATCACCCTACCATTACATATTAGCGTGAGTGCGTACAAACCGAACGGGTAGTAAGACGCGGTGCTAATGCTAATAATAATAATAATAATAATAATCTCTTCGAAGGGCCGACAGAAAGTAAAAAAGGAATCAATTAAATCAGACGCGGGTATGGATGAGATATTTTAACCTGACTGGTTTGCTTCCAAGTCCACGGACTATTGCGCTTGTTTACTAATGTATCACTACACTGAATAAAGAGGCAGGTAAATAAACTTTCACGCAATAGTTTATATGATTTATTTGACTATTTTACATAACAAGCTTACCTAATATAATATATTCTACACGATCATTTTCCTTTCCCAAGGAAGTGTGTGGACAGAGGGTTTGACAATTAAATGCACATGAACAATCATGAAAAGTGACCAATATTTTGTCTGCACATGTGTGGAGCCATCTTTAGAAAAAAAAAATCGTTTTACGGTCAACGTTGATAACATATTAGTATAGTATTAAGATTATTTTAAAGGTAATTATAATAAGTTAGGTTTAATATTTCTCCTGGTTCCACACTTTCATAGTCACCATTATCACCGTCATCACATCTCAGTGTGGATATGACGTGTACAGTAGCTCCGTGGCTTCTTTGGTGCTGACTGACAGCTCACAGCTGACATCTGACAGTCAACATTTAGGTATACACCTAAATTTTGATTGTCAGAAGTGAAAGCTGCTAAGCACATGTTTTTGCAGATCATAAGGTTCGGCGTAGGGATACATAATTTGGTCTGGTAGATTTTCAAAGCCATCAGCTGTCAGCTGTGAGCTGTCACTCAGCACCAAAGAAGCCATGGGGCTATTGTAGACAACCTTTAGCTACACCCTGGGCAAGGTTCTGTTCCCAAAGTGTGGCTAAAAGTCTACATACAGGGGCAACCGAACTAGATACTGTCTCTCACGGTTAAATATGACATACGATGAAGAAAACCAAAACATCATCACTGCTCTTGTGATTTGTTACCTGTCGAGTAGATGGAAAATATTCCAGTGGAAAGAATCCCGACTGGAAGGGGGGGCTACATAAGAACAACAAAATCCTAAACTCATTCAGCCTCGAAATAAACCCCGCGACGAAACGAGCCCCCATCCTCATTTAGATTCCAAGTCAATCCCTTCCTTAAGTAAACTCTCAAAGGGAGACGTCCCTTAAAATTAAGAAACACGGCGAAAATTTAACCCTTATAGAGGAAAAGGAAACAAAAAAGAAAACTTTTCTTTAGGGCTTCTTTCTTCTCTTACACTCCTTTTGATTAAACTCTCCCCCTTCCCTCGTGCAAACCCGCCCCTAACCAACCCCTCTACATCACCCAGGCATCTTCAACGATGAAGAAATCTTCTTTCAGCTCCGCACTCCCCTATCTTCCCCTCCAACAACAATCTATTACAATTAACTCTCTTTTTGCCATTACTTTCAGCTTTCAGCAATAATTGGACGCTTTATTTCAAACAAAGTTTGACGTTCTTGAGATGTAAGAGGACGCTGATTGGATTCCATTAATCGGGTTGGGTTTTTTTTCTTTCAAATCGCCGATGGAACCGTTCTATTGGAGAGTTTTACGAACCACAGGTGTGTGTGTGTGTGTGTGTGTGTCACAGTAATTAGGATAGCGTTTATAGCAGAGAGTCTAATTAGTACTTTTTAAGGTGGGGCGTTGGGAGCGAGAGAAAAGGACGGTGTTTTTTTGCAGTGTGTTGTTTTTTTTTGACAAAATAAATCAAATTATTATTTATTACAAACATTTTATTTTCTTCACATAATGATATCAACAGTTGTTAAATTTATGTCAAGGGTATCCTGAAATTTAATGAAAACCTTTTTTTTCTCTTCGTTTAAAAAGTTTATCATCTAATGCCGCTATGCTCGTGACAGATATTCAACAACTGTTGATATCACCGTGTGAAGAAAATTAAGCTATGTTTCTACTGGAGAAATATTTGATTTATTTTGACAAAAAAAATAAATTGTTGACATAAAACTGCAAAAACAAATTTTTATCACGCCACCCACCCCCCTCCCTCCCCCACCTTAACAAACGAGCTCGTAATGTCTTTATATTAATTTTTGCGCACCTACTAATGGGATAATGAAATGGTAAATGTAAAATCTAATAATAATATTTAGCACCGCCTCTTACTACCCGTTCGGGTTATACGCTTTAAGTACTAATTACGTTAATGGATTAGGAATTGGGAAGGTTGAATTAGAGGAAGTGAACCCGCATTTGCGTGGAGGGAGAGTGGAAAACCATTTAGGAAAAACCACCCCCAGTTCACCCGACCGAGATTCAAACCTCGATCTCCACGTCCTCAGAAGTCGAGCTCAACACGACCAGCGCGTTAGCCAACTACGCCACCGAGGCGGGTAAAGAATGTAAAATCAATGTTCATAGTAAAGGCCTGAATATAATACCATAAAATGTAAAAATTTCACGCTTTATTAAACCTGTAACTGCCACAAGAGTTAAAAGAAAAACTAGAATGAATTTACTAGACTTTTTTTTTTCTTAAATTTAATTATGGAAAATAAAATTACACTGTAATCCTTGGGGAAGTATTGTTAAAAGTGATTGATAATATTTTTAGCGATAATAAGAGTAATACTTAGCAAATAATAATTATTTCCAAATACGTTGACAAAAGTTATTTTCAGACCATGTTGGCATTACTGATACCATCTGCTAGCTGTCATGTAAAACCAAAGAAGCGATAGGCGTACTGTAGATTGCTTCAAGATTGCATCGTGAATGGATTTCTTTAGTTCGAAAAGTCGTTGGATTAAAATCGTATTAAAGTTAATTTGTAATTTGAGAGTTTTGTTAGGATAACCTTGTGTTTAAAGCGTCTTCCAATGGAATGGTTTTATTTGTAAACTAACTGTTCCCATTCGTTCTTAAACATCAGTGTTAAAACATTTGTTGAGAGAAATAAAACAGTTTTAAAAGAAAATAATTAGAAGCAATTTAGATGACGCGGCTGCGACCTTCAACTGTTGCGTTAATTAACACCTGCAACTCGCCTCAAGACAACTCAAGGTTGCGCTATAATACACACAAGTTAACTAAGAATATAGAGCCCACATCCCCCCCGCCACAAGCAAAAGCCGTTGATGGCACCCGCTACCGCTAGAACGCATGTAGCGCCGATTTGGCAGAATTGTGAAGCTTCAAAATGTAACAACTATTTTTTTGTTTTTAGAATAGTGTCTTCCTACCGGTCCAGGTAATACGTTTATGTACTAATTACGCTACTTTGTTAGGAGATAATAAGGGTTGAATTTAGAGGAAGCGTACCCGCATTCGCGAGGGATAGTGGAAAACCATATGTGAAAAAAACCCTTCAGGATACCTGACCGGGATTCGAACACCGATAGCTCTGTCATTGCAGAAGTGACGACTTAGACCATTTTACCACCGAATCGGGTCTCAGCTGTTAATTGAACATGAATAAGCATGTCTTGTTACTCCTCCTCGACGGATTACACTATGGCCCTATCTTAAAAGGCCACGTCATGAAGGAATCGTGTAATGGAAGCTTGCAAAGTACGTTCTGGGTAATCGAACGGTACGAGGGTAACATTTCTAAGCGACCGATGACCGATTAGCCTATCAGCCGCAGGAACCACAAAGGTTAATGTGTACATATATTAGTTTAATATATTCATATAATGAAAATTATTTGTTTCTTGACCTAGTTCTGAATTTACTCTACTCACCTTTGACAAAGAGTCAACAATCCTGAAAATGTAAATAATTATAGAATGTACTTAATTATTTGTATCATATTTTGAAAATTGAAAATTGACACCTGAACACGGGAGTCAAACCCGGGACCTTTGGCTTAGTACGCCAATGCTCTTACCACTGAGATATCCAGGATTCGTCCCGTGCCCAGGGTCATTCTTCAATCATATTTTAAGGCAGAGTCTATTATGGACGTGCGGAAAATCGTCGGCTACAAATGCGTGATTATTTAAGATCACGAGCTATCAGATAACGCAGCCACCTTCGACTCGGTAATTGGCCGATTGGATGATATCTTGAATAGCTTTGGCTAATTGATTCATTAATTATTTGTGTTGAATGTTCTGTTGAACTTGTCCGGAAATGTATAAAATACGTCCTTATTAGTTTTCTATTCTGTAGTCTAGTGGTCATGGCTACAGATCCAGAGGTCCCGGGTTCGGTTCCTTGCGCTTTCAGATTGTTCTGTGAAGCAGTGGGTCTGGTACGAGGTTAAACTCACCCTAGTGAGGACAAATGAGGAGCTACTTCGATACAGAAGTAGCGGATCCGGTCTAGAAAACTGAGATTAACGGCCCGAAGGTTTGTTGTCCCGACCACATGACAGCATCTATGCGCAGAAGTTGGCACTATCTTCACCAAAAGACGGCGGCCGATCTGTCTGTATAGCTCAATTTGAACATCCCCGATTAAAACCACTATTACTTTCTATTATGACGCTTTGTTCTCAGTGTTATTATATTCATTTCGAAAAATAAACCAAGTCTAAACATGCGTAGCAAATCAATAAACAACAACACTTAGCTTTGTGTTTCAGCAATGGTCTTCACTTTTGTGTTGCGAGTTTTTTACCCCTGCCAGCGCGGTGCATATCGGGTAGTGTATGCGCTGGCATGCTTGACTGTCAACTGGGGATAGTTCCCTCACTTTGTGGATTTCCCAAACTCTTACCGGGCGAGTTTTTTTTTAAAATATTTCTCTCGGCTATTTGTGCCCCGTGTTATTTGTGACAGCCTCTACCTACAGCTCTCAATCTAGTGTTATTTGTGACAGCCTCTACCTACAGCTCTCAATCTAGTGTTATTTGTGACAGCCTCTACCTACAGCTCGCAATCTAGTGTTATTTGTGTCAGCCTCTACCTACAGCTCTCAATCTAGTGTTATTTGTGACAACCTATAACTACAGCTCTCAATCTAGTGTTATTTGTGACAGCCTATAACTACAGCTCTCAATCTAGTGTTATTTGTGACAGCCTCTACCTACAGCTCGCAATCTAGTGTTATTTGTGTCAGCCACTACCTACAGCTCTCAATCTAGTGTTATTTGTGTCAGCCTCTACCTACAGCTCTCAATCTAGTGTTATTTGTGACAGCCTATACCTACAGCTCTCAATCTAGTGTTATTTGTGTCAGCCTCTACCTACAGCTCTCAATCTAGTGTTATTTGTGTCAGCCTATACCTACACCTCGCAATCTAGTGTTATTTGTGTCAGCCTCTACCTACACCTCGCAATCTAGTGTTATTTGTGTCAGCCTCTACCTACAGCTCTCAATCTAGTGTTATTTGTGACAGCCTCTACCTACACCTCGCAATCTAGTGTTATTTGTGTCAGCCTCTACCTACACCTCGCAATGTTGTGCCTACAGCAAGTGTTTATGGCCGAAACACGTTTAATAACTCAATATGACAAGGTTGGGTGATAGTTCCACCTGTGACCGACAGGGTTGAATGCTCGGAGAGAGAGAGTGCTTGGCGCTGATCCAGGACGACGATATACGATCCTAGAACATTCTAATTAAGCAGGTATTTCTTAAAGAGTCCAGCTCACGACCGATTAACCGAGTATTCGATTACGTTCAAAAAAAAACGCATCTAAGTGCAGTCTTCAGCATTTAACTTCACAACAGTGAAAGTAGAATCAGTTTAATAGTTTTAATAATAATGATAATAATTTTTATTCAATTTTGTTGTGATTTAATAAAATAACTTAATGGAAAACGGTTTCACTGGTATCAGATATAAGTAAACTACAGAAATCCACAACACGATGCGATGCCTGGTTGAAGCTGTATTACCTACCTAAGTTAGGTCCTATCCGTGGGGTGAGACGGGGTTTTAAAATATTCAAATACATGTGGCTCAAATTAACAATATTTTACTATATTATTAGGTTTTTTTTCTATCTGCCGATGAAACTTGAACAGTAGGCTAGGTCAAGTGTTGATTTATAGAAAACTATATATATCATAAGATTGTAGCACTATTGAAGGAAGATTGTCGAAACTTAGTTATAAACGTTACCTACGTTTCCTATTATTATTATTATTATTATTATTATTATTATTATTATTATTCACTTATAAATTGGGCCATGAAAACACAGGTCACACCCTTTATATTAATGATCTTGGCGTTCTCCTGGATAACAAACCTTATTTCCACTATCATGTTATTATTAGCACCGCGTCTTACTACCCGTTCGGGTTATACGCACTAACGCTAATGTGTAATGGTAGGGTGATTGTGAGATGAAATGGAGGACCTACAGTTTAACGTGGAATCCGAACCACTGTGGAGGCCTGGCATTCCCTACATTCACAAGATGTCTTGTCAGAGGTGAAGGAAGGGTTTGGTAATCAGGTAAATCTGTGCCGGGACCGAGGATTGAACCCCGGACCCCCAGCACAGAAGTCCCGACACCTTACCCCCACTATCATGTTGACCATGAAATTTCTCGATCATTGAAATTACTTGGACTTATTAAATTTATTACGTCATCATTTAAGAAAGTTGACTGTTTTCTATGTCTGTACTACGCCCTGGTTAGATCTAAGTTAGAATACGCTACTGTTGCTTGGAATTCCATTACCTTAACTGACTCTCTTAGGTTAGAAAACGTTCAAAGAAAATTGGTCGCTGCGTGCTATGATAAATACTTTAGTAACCGGATTTATTATGATTATGACAGAATTCGAAACCTCTTAGGGCTCCAAACTCTCTTCTTGCGTATACTTTATTGTGATGCCCTTTTTGTTTCTTAATATTTTCAATAACAAAATTTATTGCAAATTTGCCCTTGATCACGTAGGCGTTCATATCCATTCTCGGGCTTCTCGTAATCCTAAATTATTTTTTCTCGATAGATCTTATAAGACGAGCCCTATAGGTCGTTGTATCCATAGCGCCAATTCTAGATTTGTCGAATT
>CABEEJ010008017.1:13979-26448 GCA_901482245.1 Timema douglasi | reverse complement strand
ACCCTACCATTACACATTAGCGTAAGTGCGTATAACCCGAACGGGTAGTAAGACGCGGTGCTAATAATAATAATAATAATACATGAAAAGATTAGTCTGGAATCAGACCTCTCTTTATCCAAAAATCTAGTTTTTCAGAAGAGGCAAAAAGCTGATTCTAGCTTATCTCAAAGCTACTGAACGAAACTGATGTATGCATATTGAAGCGAAAGCTTTCAACGAAGGAATTAACCATATTTTATTGCTACTCCTAAGAATGTTAAGGAAATAAAGTTTGGAGAAAGTTCAATTTGTCTCTAAGATATGGATAAAGCTCAATTTGGTACCAATATGGAATTAAGTGATTCTCATGGAAAGACATTATATAAGGATTAACTGCTGCTTTTAAAGAAGGTTGATTATAATTTATTTAAAAGCAACGAACAATAATTTTGTACAAGATGTGTGTTCTTCAATAATAATCACAAAAATGCTTAAAAAACAATAATATTACAATGTTTGAAGAATAAGTAAAATAAATGCACTCCGCCCATTCAATACCATATGAACCAGTTCATATGTAGACATTTTGCTCTCCTTCTTGTGGCTGACAGTAGGCCTACTGCAGATCAATTTGCTCTTTTGAGTCTACACTTCCATCAATAACATGAGGGTAGACTTTCAATGTGTCAATACCCTTTTGAAAATGTATCCTAAAAACTACCAAAAAAAAACTACTGAAATTTCGGTGGGTAAATTTGGACAAACTACAAGCTGATACTGCCAAATAAAAATATCGAAATTTACTATTTAAAATTATTGGAAAATACTACACAAATTGATTACTAAAAACTACTACTAAAATAAATTACAGAAAAATACTATACAAATATACTATTGAAAAATATTATACAAATATACTAATGAAAATTATATTTGTATATTATTTCTCAGTACTACAAAAAACTATTGAAAATACTACACCAATTAACTATTGAAATATATTACAGAAATAAACTACTAAAAAATACTAAAGAAATAAACTATTGGAAAATACTTCATAAGTAAACTATTCTAAAATACTACACAGATAAACTACTAAAAAATACTACACAAATAAACCATTGAAAAATACTACACAAATAAACCATTGAAAAATACTACTCAAATAAACTTTTGAAAATTATTACACAAATAAATCATTCAAGGCCGTAATTAGCGGAGAGGGAGAATTTGGGTGTCCGAATCCCCCCCCTCCCCCCTGAGATCTTATGAAAAAAATATTTATGGTTCAAACAATATCAAAATTAGGGTACAAATACAAATTAAATTTAAGTGTAATTGTCCCGCAAAGGTTTGAGTTTAGTCGGGAAGTCAAACCTTTGTACTTTAAGATCTGGTGCGATATTTAAATTTAAATGTATTCCATAAATTTAAAAGTGTTTTTTCTGTATTCACTGATGTGAATCTGATGTGATGTGAATCATTTATAAGAGGCTCATTAAGCTCTTTGCAATCTTGTAATATTTAGTAATTTAAACTTTAGATCCTTTTGATTTTGTTTGATCTTAATTCACTGTGGTGAATTGGAAGCTTGTATATCATTTAGAAAAGTTTCTTTAATTAATAGCAACTATTTTGTTTATTTCATTCGTCTCTTCTAGACAAGATTATATTATATAACAACTATATTCCTTAAACTTTTGAAACGAACTGTGCATGCAATAAATTGCTAAGATTTATTTGTTTCCCAACACACTCCAGCAAGACCTGTAAGTACATGGAACTTGTTGTCTTAACACTGTTTGTTACTTTGAATAAATAACTCAAATATTTCATTAACCTGCAAATGTTTTTAAAAATATAATTATTTAATTTAAAGATCGCCCACCTCTTTTTGTAGTATATTGTGGCCGTAACTAGAGTGAGAGGGGGGTGGTACACTTGTACTGGGAGGTCAAGACACCCCATACAAAAGGTAGCAACAGATAATTTGTTGCAACAAAAAACTTACGAGCTACCACACACGAGCTGGGCCCTAACGGAACCTGATAAGAACCTAGCAAGAACAATCTCACGATAAGAGATTAGGACTATTCACGCCAGTGAAGCCAGCTAGGTTACAAAGGTACCTGACAGTTGTCTGCCAGCTCCGGTCATAAATGGACCAGCTTAAAATATATAGGGAAAACTCCAATTCAGGGTTCTAGGCCTTGACTCAACATGGACTGGCGCACAGCCAAATGGTGTAAGACAGAAAGAAGCCTTAAGAGAATGACCATGCAGGGCTTGCAATAAATAAAGAGCGAATCAAACTCCCCCAAACGGTAATCGAACATGAAAGTTAACTTGATGCGGTCCCCACTAGAGGTACAGAAAATTCCCACAAGTTGAGTACCGGTAACATAAGTTAATTAATATACAAAATGCGAGCCATGCCAGACGGGAAGAAATGACCCAAAACTGAGCAACGTAAACTGGTGAACATGACAAGTTAATTAACATATAAGACGCCAGAAATGCAAACCTAAACCTAACTAGGCATAACCATCAGGCCTGGAACAATCTAAACAGCTCCTTTACCGATTGAAGGATTTGCTGACTAAAACATGGTCACGCAGGCTAAGGAGTGGGAATCATCCCTATTCAAACCACTCGTCTTAAGGACCAAGTAGAAAACATGTGAAGTGTAAAATCACTCCACGGCATGTAAACCATGTCATTAAAAGGCTAACCTAAATAAGATGTAAAATAAGACGAGAGTGGCTAATACTTTTAACAGGCACCAAAATATCCCTAAAACTATACTCTGGCCATCAAGCCACCTACCCCCTACAAATTTAAATGTTGAAAGTTACGGCTTGTTACTTCCGTCTGTCTGGTCTGTCCGTCAGTAGCATCGTCATGACCGGATGTTTCGTAGCGTGGACTGGAAGAAGAGACGTCGAACGTGTTGACTATTCGACTGGTGATGTATTATTGTGTGTGGTTCCCAGCGAACCACGGAGTTTTATAGTGGCCGAATGTGATGGTCCATGGAAAGAGAATAAGGGGAGAGACATCCCTCTACGTTAGAAAAATCACGAAGGAACTCGTTCAAAGTTCACAATGGTAGGTGAACCGGGTTTTACTCCGGCGCAGGTAAATACCAGTTTTTCTTTATTAAGCTCGCACACGTCTTCATCGGTTTGAGTACCAAAACGACAGGGTAAAAATACACAAAGCTCGACATCTAGATAGGCTATTAGGCGTTTCCTGAACTTTGTATTGACAACTTTTACTTTATCCATCAAGTACTTTTGATCGACGATTAGATCACACAATTTTACGGTCTGCATGGCTTCTACAATATTTACCAGCTGTTGTAACTTGTCCATCTTGATCCACTACAAACTCTTATACATATATGACCAAGCAAGCCCCCTATACATTCACTCCCTCACTACTACGATTGACGTCACGTGGTCTTTCGGTGGTACGAGATGAACAGGGCCAATGACCTCACGGTTTCAAGAATGTTATACATTCCTGTTTTGACTTGTCTTGTTGAGCCACCAATCTGGCGCCAGATATGAGTCATCTGGGAAAACCCATTGCCGGGGGAGGATTACAACATACCCATTCCTGTCTCGACACGTCGAGCCGACAATCTGGCATCGCAAGGTTTCCCGGGATTATTCTTGTCTTGACTTGTCGGACCACCAATTTGACGAGGGTGAGCAGTCGATTCATGTACAACAGCATAGATTTATCGTTACTCGTCAATTGCGATCTCGCATCCACCGAGTGGTGATGTACTCTAAGGAATCCACCAGTTGGGAGTAGGGTTTTCCTGAACCAAATGTTGGTACACATTCAACCTGGTCTAATTATATCAAGCTGAATATCTAGTCAACCAGTTTTAACTGATTTCTGATATTTCTCTCGCAAATGTGGGGTGCACTCAGCCACTAGAGGAAAGTATTTGACTGGATGACCGTTACAACAGCCCCTACGAAATATACCGAGGTTCGAATCTCGGTGGCCACACAATCTAAATGTCAGGATTGTGCATAATCAGAGCTGTGTTAATGCTCTCTAGTTGCGACATCATCCTAATGAGTGATGATGACACCAGAAAAACCCATTGTCAGGGGAGGATTGTGACATCATTCAAGGTCATGTTCTATTCCTGTCTATTCTGATAACGTCACCGTATTGTTAACAGCAATCGAACTCAGATCAGTTGACGATCCTATCCTAGAGTTCCAGCAAGACCACGGCTGGAATGTTGCCTTGATGACGGCAACATTTTTAATAAGGTAGTTTTAATCTATATATGAATGTAAGTTTTATCAGACCTAATATATAACCCTAATGGAGAAAGAAGACGTGTGGAAGGAAAAGGGTATGGTCTGGGTGGAGGTGGGAACGCACGAGTAGAGAGGAAGGGCAAACCAAAAGCTCTCTCCCTCACGTGGATATTCATCTGCGCATGTGCAAGAGCAGTCTAAGCAGAGGATAGATCGGTAACCACAGTATGAGGAGCCAGGCGGTTGTTGATACCAGCGTCCCAGAACTGAGACAGAGATCAGGGAGGTGAGGGGTCAGATCCTACGAGGTCATTCGTCGAGCTACCAACTGGCTACCAGGGTTGATTATCACTTCGATTAAAGATAAGGTCACTTCAGATCCCTGAGGCTGGCTACCCTTTCGAATCAGTACATAATCCCAAAGCACCTTAAGATACGAAAAGAGATTGTGACCGATTGTAGAAGTATTAATAAATAAAGCCTTATTAGACATTTGTAAACTTAAGATTTCTTTTACCGATATATTTGTTGCTGACTAAGGTAAATGAAAGGAAATTATATAAGACTCAAGAAGTGGGGATACAAAGTATGCTATAGTATTAATATGAATGTAATATTACTAGAGTAAAATTAGTAAGCGTCTGATCACGCCACGAGTATAGTGTATTGCCCCCTATGGCTTAATTCCTTGTTAAATTGCTTATCGTAGTTGCGTATTACAAACCGGTAAGATGTGTTACAACTTTCCGATATGTTGCTAAGCTGGTCCGTGCATTGTTGGTCAAGGGGACAGGAAAGTTGGCTCACGAAGCTGGCCCGGTGACATGATTTGCTGACCATCTAATAAGCAGCTATCGTACAGGAACATCTCTTACCAAATGAATTAATTTTTAAATTAGTCTAAGCTGGTGTGACAGAGTAGACGTATGAGAACAGTTTTACGCCACTTATCTCCACCTATGACACTTTATATAAACCTCTGACCTCATGTCTCAACCTCTGACCTCATGTCTCGACCTCTGACCTCATGTCTCAGCTTCTGACCTCATGTCTCAACCTATGACCTCGTGTCTCAGCCTCTGACCTCATGTCTCAGCTTCTGACCTCATGTCTAAGCTTCTGGCCTCATATCTCAGCTTCTGACCTCATGTCTCAACCTCTAACCTCATGTCTCAGCTTCTGACCTCATGTCTCAGCTTCTGACCTCATGTCTCAGCTTCTGGCCTCATATCTCAGCTTCTGATCTCATGCCTCAACCTCTGACCTCATGTATCAACCTCTGACCTCATGTATCAACCTCTGACCTCATTGTCTCAGCCTCTGACCTCATGTCTCAGCTTCTGACCTCATGTCTCAGCTTCTGGCCTCATATCTCAGCTTCTGATCTCATGTCTCAACCTCTGACCTCATGTATCAACCTCTGACCTCATGTATCAGCCTCTGACCTCATGTCTCAACCTCTGACCTCATGTATCAGCCTCTGACCTCATGTATCAACCTCTGACCTCATGTCTCAACCTCTGACCTCATGTATCAACCTCTGACCTCATTGTCTCAGCCTCTGACCTCATGTCTCAGCTTCTGACCTCATGTCTCAGCTTCTGGCCTCATATCTCAGCTTCTGATCTCATGTCTCAGCCTCTGACCCGATATCTCAGGTTCTGAAACCATATATTAAACTGACATTTTGCTCTAACCTCTTAAATTGCAACTCTTTTAAATGCTGCTGCATCTTTGGAACATCCTATGACGGTTTTGATCTTATCTTCTTTCTCGATTTACTGTATCTTTGACTGCGATAGTAATTACATAGGTACTTATTGTGACGAGTCATTGTATGAGTGGATATCCAACATTTGATCAGACACACGATAATATGTTACATGTGATGCTTCAAAGAGAATTAAATAATCAGTTTTTAATAGCTCGCAGCTCAACAACAACAGTTGAAATGGAAGGACAAACATAGCTAATTTAACACAAAGGACGATGGGGAAAATGCAAAATATATTTAATTAATTAAGATGTACCGTGTTTCCATGAGCTTTACTAGATCGTTGTTGGAAACTATACAGATAAAATAAAAAAAAAACACTAAATCTATACAATTTGTGGGATTATAGACAAACAAAAATATAACAAATAAGGAAGTGCAATTGGCAGGAATAGACAAAACTATAATCACACAAGCTAAAATGCAATTGGCCGATTACAAACAAGAATAATAAATAAGGAGATCAGATCGTACAACATTATTACATGATAAGGTATACGTAATACGATATATAGATAAAATACAGTATGGTGGCTTGATGTAGTCAATATATTGTAGTGAATATATAAAAAAAATATGAGTATTGTATGAATTATTATTTTACTGTGTCTAGTATCAGTGTCGTCCGAATCTTGTTAACATAACATTAACATCAAGATCTATATACATTGTGTTATTTGCTGGGCGCCACTCCTAGAATCTAGGAGAAAAATAGTAATAAAAAAAACATTTACCTTGGCTAATTCAGACAGTGGCACGACTCTCAATACTCGAGACCACTGGGGAATACTTAAAATATAACATGAACAATTTAAAATAAAAATGAATTGTTGAAATAAAATGTAGTAATTTAGACTATAATAAAAATAAATGTAAAAAACCCGTTATTGGAACTTTTATGGATTTATTATTGTTTCCCTTTTTACCACATCCCAATCCTACTTATGGAATTCCGGATAGTTATAATTCTAATTTGACAAAATAGAATAGTATTGTTGAGACTAAAAGAAGAAGAGAACAAAATCAATAAAATTAATATATACATAAAATAAAATGTTAATTAATCCTCTGAATTAGATGGTCTTTCTGAAAGTTCTTACATGAATTTTGATTTTTGATAAAATAAAATAAAATACGAGTTTAAAGTTGAAGAGTTGGCTTGACCTCACCCATTAATAAGTCCATGCTGAAACACCAACTTCAGATATTTGTTTCACTTTATTAATGTTAACTCCTCCACAATTCTTAAAAAAATTAACAGTCTAGTTCTTGCACATACACTTAGCTTTCCATTTGCTACTCACACTTTAATTTACAACCATTACTTCACTTTAAAAATAAATTAAATTGAGAACTCCACAGATTTAGCTCCATGTTAGACCAACACCGAGGAAAAAGACTCTGTCTCCTACCGAAAGTCTTCCAAAGTCAAATTTAAAAAAAATTTATATTCTTACTTCCAAGTCCAAAGAGAAAACAAATATAATAAAACAAAATATAAAATGTTGGCTATGGACTAAGGATAAAAATCAAAGACAATGCAGGTTTAATATAAATATTGAAATATATGCCAATGAATGTGAACAATGTTTTTTATAAAGAATTAAATGTTTATTTATATCTGACAGAATTGAAAAGCGCGCTAGTTTGGAGTTATTTACATCTTGCCTTCCTTATTTTATCTTTTTCTTCTTTTACAATAACGAGATCCATCACTCAATTGTTTGATGGATCTGCGCATGCGTTAAAACAATCATGGTCGACAAATAAATGAAGTCAACAAACTTCTTAAAAGGATAATTAATATGTTTAATAAAAGGTAAGTGTTCTTCCTTAGGTCAAAATTCATTATTTAAATTATTTAAATTATTTAAAACAATGTTATACGTTGTTCCTTCCATCCTTCTATTTTATTGAATGGATGTAAATAGTATTATTAGTCAGGCCGGCAATACAGTGGCCCAACTTTGAAGTCCTTAATTTCACACGAAAATAAATAGGAAATTATTCACAAAAAGTAGAAAATATAGGAAAATACATTGCAGGGTGGCAAATAACGTTACAATATAATAATTCCATGTGATATAATTACTAGATAAATAAATGGTACGGAACTCCGATCAGACTTTCTCGCTATATTGTTTAAAAATAGAGATATTTACTCAAAATTCGTAATACAAACACTAGCGAAACCGAGAAAAAATTGCGCTCTACTTACGTTAAACATTTTTTGACTCACGACTTTAAATTTTATAATTTCATTTTTAAATAATTAACATCTTCATCTGTATATCTGTACCAATAAAAAAAAAGGATCGATATTGGGTCTCCAAGGGTCAACACTTCGTATTAAAATGTCGACTTCCGGTTTAAAGTTCTCGACATTCTATTAGGGGTTGCACATCTTATGGTTATTGCATTGCCACTATCGTCATTTATAATTTTTGACCAATAAAATAGGTAAATATTGACTATTAGATCTAAAATGATAGAGATAGATCATTGCTGTACAAACATTTCGCCTAAGAAGTTGAAAGAAAGAGAACATACACTTTTGAGAGACTTATAATTTGTTACTCAATGGTATTTGAGAAAAATATTGCGTCAACACTTAGTAGTATCTTTTTACAACTAAAGCTCACAGAATTGTATTAATATATTTGCCAATATCTCCGAAACTATTGGTTTTATAAAGGTATATTTCATATGATTTTTTTAAATTTTTAATAGTAGACTAGGTTTTTTACTACAATTTTGCAATGATAAGTTATTTATAGAGATGTCACGATACTTGTTTTACTAGATTCCGATTATTAAGTTCAACCTCGATTTTACAATTCTCTATTCTGATTCTTGAACCTTTCTTTTTTCATTATTTTTCCAAGCATTTTTGTATAGAAAATCTAACATCCCTGAGACCCTACCTCCCCCCTCAATGCGAAACTTGGACTCGACCATTACACATGGTCGTTTGGAACTTTAATCTCACAATTATATAGCTATTTATTAATATTTATTAAACACACTAAAAATCCTCAAAGCTTAAAATCAAAACAAAAAATTCAAATAGACTCAAAATTAATACAATAAATGTCGGATCTTATAACAGAAAGAAGAACACATGTCACATGTTACACGTTAGCTCTCCAGAAATTTGAGATGAAGTTTTGACAAAGATATATCGATAATCTATCAAGTTAAATAAATATAACTTTTTGCTGTATTTTTATTAACTACGTCCATTTTTGTCTTATTTTTATTAAACTTGTCTTATTGAAAAAGCTAAATAAGACATTCAAAATTTAAAAGCGACAAAGAATATAATTACAGAAGAGCAACCATTTTAATTTTATAGGAATATCGTAACTTTCTATATACACATTGTGATATATAAATTAATGATAGATATATAGACATATTACGGGAAATTGCAATCCCTATTCTACGTATTAAATAATGATTGTTTGTTTAGAATCGATTCATACATTCTGACATTCTAATTTAACCTTTACTCTTTTGTTTAATGTCAAAGTTGTTAGGTTTTTACCTCTTACTACTGTCATAATTTCAGGTCGTATTATATTCGATACCATTTATTTTTCATGTAGATCCCCTCAAAATGCTAGGGTCGTATTATATTCGGGTCTTTACGTTATATTTACAATTTGCCGGCATTTAAGTGAAACGGCAACTAAATTAATATTAGGGTTAATCAATTATTACCTATTCTAAATGTTTCCGTTTTGTTTAGTTGCCGGTTTTAATGAAAACTAAGAATCGAAGTTTCGAGAATCGTAATGTTAAGATTTATTCCCCATTCTTTCGATACCAGTAAGAATCGAGGGTACCAAGGTATCGAGGAATCGAGTTTGACAGCCCTGGTTATTTAGTATCTAAAATATAATCTTAATCAACGTCTGGATATGAAAATAAAAATCGTTAGGGCTGATTTTGAGAAAAACTATTTTTTCTGTTTTCGCTTTTGATTAAACTACTCTTAACAGGGTTAAACAGACATACAGACAGACGGCATTGCAAAAACCACTTTTTGGGGCTCGGGGGGTCATGTGACGTTGACATCCATCAACATTTCGCGTTAGATTTTTTTTACGGTCGCAATACTTTCCCTTTAGTGTTCTAAAAGTTTAAAAAATTATATATATATATATATATATATATGCGTATAGCTTGAAAGTTATTAGTTTTATAAAAATATGTTTCAAATAAAAGATTTGTATAATAAATATATATACATATTTCAAATGATAAGTAATTTCATATCTCGAATAGTTTCGGAGATATGATAAAAATGAGAATTTATCCATTAGACCGGAACACTTAAAGTCAATTTTCCGAAGTGTTGACAATGCCTATTTTGTTTGAAATATTTATAAATGTTTTGAAATTAAATTTAATCAAAATCTTCAGAGCCGATTTTGAGAAAATCGATTTTTTTTTTCTCTTTTAATCCTTCAGTAACTATCCTTAATTTTAGGGTTAGATAGCCAATTCCAAAAACTCCTCGGGGCAACCCTATTAAAACGCTAGAAACCAAGTTTTAGCCCGATCGGCAAAATAGTTTAGGTTCTAGTCAGAAATACAGACAGACGGACAGACAGAGAGCATGAATCGTCGAAATTAAGCAAAATCTCTAGTTCGATTTTTTTGACAGTCCCAAAACTTTCTCTACCGGTAAGATAGAGAGAAAATAAAAATAATAATGACTATAAAAATGGTTTGAGGTAAACATTAAGACTATGAGATACAAATGAAACTTAGAGAATTTTTTCCCAAAGTATATTCCAAGCCTCTTCATTAAAGTGTAAGAGGTTCTTGATTGAGCTCAGATGCATAGGTAAGGTATTATATTTCTTTAGAGTTGTATATATGAAGCTATTATAGCAATGAAGGCTAGACTATTTATTGGGTGATAAGTTGTTATAGTCTGTTTATTGTGGTGTTTATTTGAGCTTAAAATCAACTGACACAGACAAATAAATAGAAACAAATTGTTTGCTGTATCGTAAGATATAGATGCTCTTATCTGCTTGTGGCCTTCTTGCATTTGGGAGTAAGCCAACTCTTAAGTTATTGTCCAATTTTTATAGGAAGGTACTGTACTTTGGAAAATATTATAAACTAATTTGTTTGCGAGGGAACATTGATAGCATTTTGATATATTTATAGGTGTAATATAACAGTTATTAATACTATCCATCAAAAAGGAGAAAGGCAACTCAATTGACTGTCTAGACATGAAAACATAAATCTAATTGCTATTTTAGAGGTCAATTAAGTCGATTCATATGCAAATTGGACTATACAACCTACACGTTTACAGTATTACGATGGATTCAGCCAATTTACCATCAGAATTTATTTGATTAAATTTTTATCTATCTAATAATCTATAGTTAGATATATGCCTTTATTATTTTATATATTAAGTTTATTTCATACCGTTGGTTTGCCTGACAATTTCAGTGGCTATTTGTTTTGCTGTAGTTTGTTCGTTGAAGTTTTATTTAGTAATTTGAATATTTTAGTCTTTGTGATTTAATAATATTACAGTTTTATGAAATTAAAAATGCCTATAAAACCTACAAGAGCATTAAAAAACCTAAGATGAAACAATAAAACCCCTTCTTGTTTGTTAGTAGACAATGAGCCATTTCAAACAACAATTACAAAAATAATACTACCGACAAAACTCCACCAATTTCCCCCTAAAAGCGTCAAAATGAGTACAGTGAATATTTTAAATGTGAAAGTAGTGGCATACGTTGTTGGGAGGGGGATGAGGGGGTTGAGGGGGATGAGGGGGTTGTATCACGCCACCTCGAAATATATAATAATCCCAAGTATGATCTACCAACAAAAGAAGAAACAGAAAACACAAAAGTTTCACACAATATTCCTGTAAGTGCACACTAATATAATATCGGAATTTAAAAATGATTATAGCTATGGCAGATTATTTTGTATCGATAGATGGTGCTTGATCGACTGGCGCTCATGTATGTGCATTAAATGATGGACATAAACATTGATATTATGGTATTATACGAAATGGCGGAGAAACCCCATTGGATAGTACTTCTGTAAACTGTAAGGCTCACAATGGCTAGACTGGTGGACAGGAGTAGGAGTATGAACAGTAAGTGTTGTATTTGCTTCATGTTTGTTTCTCTGGATATTACTGGCGAATTTTTTGTTAGTTTTTAAACATCCATTGTTTGAGGTGTGTGTGTGTGTAGATATAGCTTTTCCTGATTAATATTTACAAAATGTTGGATGTATATGTTTAAAGTTCTATCACCCCCCGAAATTAAATTCTACGTACACCCCTGTATGAAAGTTATTAACCTCATAGAATGAATAAGTATTGAATTATCATTGCAAGCTTGATCTCACTAACTCCCCC
>CABEEJ010008017.1:0-13896 GCA_901482245.1 Timema douglasi | reverse complement strand
CCCCCCCCCACACCCCGCTTTCCGTAAATTTCCAAATTTGATCAGTCCCGCTGGGCCTGTCCAAGGTTCACGACCACCTATTTATTCTGTATTCACTTGACGGAGGAACCGCGGGAAGAGCTTGTCCAGGAAGAAGTACGGATGGCCACGATGTTTGAGGCTCCTGAGTCACCACCTCGCCGCAGAGCTACGCTAGTGCTCTGCTGTGTTCAATGTTCTTATGACATAGTTTTGTATGTCAACATGATTGACTTGTTTCTCTATGCCCATATGGCATAGTTTATAGCTTTAGGCACTACCGTTCTATGTATATTAGGCTTAGTCGCAAATATTGGGATTATGATTAGACTACTCAGACTATATGACCATGCTGAGAACAGAATTTAATAGTATACGAGACCAGGTTATCTATAGCACCAGGTCCTCTTGTGGATACTTTGACGTTAGTAAATCTTATCTCTGTTATGGATAGTAAAGTTGTCCCATTATCCGGGTAATACATTTATTGATACTATTGATAGCTCAGGCAGTATTTATTAGGAAGAGTCCGGCCATAGTATTGATAACATCTAGTTTTCCTGGTTGTTCGCGTGATATTGATAGTTATATTGTAGTTTTTCTAGGAGGTCATGATATCATAATACCTTACTGTTTGGAGTTAACTCTCGCTTATTAGCTCTTACTAATTACCCCCCTCGTGGCTCGTTAAAGTAGGACTAATGTTGTGAGGTTTAGTTTTTATGTATGTATATTGATTTGATTGCCACCATTAATTAATAGCATAGCGGAGTCGCTACCTTTATTCCATATAATAAATCTGAATACGCCCTGTTCTAATGAGTTACTAGCGGTAATAACATCAATTACCTATAAGTGTGGGTAATCGGACAATCATAGGTGCCTCACACCAGATGTTCCTGTCGAGATGTATATTATTGATTCCTTTCATATTCCTATGCCTAAGCAATGGGTGGTTTGTATAGTTTCTAAACTGTTTTCCTATGTACTTCTTATTGACATGTTTCATTATTAATAAACTAATTTATTAAACCTGCTATATATTCTTATTTCTCAAAATGTAAAAACAATGTAACTTTACGTTATACAAGAGTGGACTTGTGTTAATATGTTATACAAATGACAACCGGGCAGGGGTTCGAGGCCTGGGTTTCCGTGCCGACTGAGCTATCATAATATGTTCACAACTTATTCTTCAATGTCGGGAACTAGGACTTGCACTCCTAACGGGAATAACTAAAAGGTCAATGAAGTAACTCTTTATTATTACGTAAGAGCGTACAGTCAGGCGCAGAGTTTCCCCATATTTGGATGTGAAGGAATTTAATTATTTTATTATTGTTAATATTGGCCTGTATGACATTTGTTACAAGATTTATTGTTATGAAGCTTTTTTTAAGGCTGAGGCCTAATTTTTAAAAATAATTTTAACCCTTTTCTAACCCCTATTTCGTATTGTTTGCTGTTATATTAGTTTGCATTGCTTACATTAATCTTATTGATTTTGTTCGGCAAATAAACGGGGGTTTTGATCTTTAGCAAATGTATGAATGTCATCACTTTAGCTGATTGTCTTAAACTACCTTTATCCTGAAATTATCAAGTCTAAAATATATACTATCACATTTTGTTACCTACCTATTTCATCATCCACACAAATAACAAACAAAGTTAGAGACAAGAGAGTTATTCATTGTATTCAAAACAATCGAGATACACCTCAATGAGGAAGTGGAACATACCAGCGTTAGGCGCTGAGCAAGTAAACAAGCCAAATGGTCTGGCAAGCGCATTGGTAGCCACCAAGGCCAGAAGGGCATGTAAACAGCAACAATAGGTGGCATCTAATTTAAGCGCCAAAAATGGCGTCATTAGAAAACAACGACAATAACTAAGAATTGACCTCCAAGTTAATATTAATTACACCTCTCATAATCGAAGGTTAAGAGCCAAGAACAGGCTTGCGCCCTGACACTAAATCTAAGGTGAGACTAGGATCTTGAGTGGTCGTCCTCTGACAAACCCTACTTAACCTAAACATCAGTACGAAACCTTTCATTATTTTGATATAAAGCTCAAAATTCCTAACAATAAAATATTCTGAATATCTAATAACAAGTAGAATGTCTATCAGAGAAATAGTAACTTGATGGCACGTGCGTGGCCCCTTCGTTAACTAAAATATAAATATAAGTGATTCAACGATATTGAATTATATCAAATTTAATAACAAACAAAAGTCCACATTAGAAATATTATCCATGCTGGCTTGCGGCCCCACATTTAACTAACATCTAAACGTAAATTGCCCACCAATAATAAACTATCCCAATAGTAGGTAGGGTGGCACCTCGAATCACTACGTCACACCGCGAGATAGTATTGTGATTTCAATTAACCTACTTTTCACATACGTTTGATTCCCCTCCTCCTTCCCCTCTTCCCCCTAGAACCCACCTCCTCCCCTACCACCACCCCCTTACCTCCCAACCCAGAAAATGTTGGTTCTTGATGATTAATTATTAATTATTGTTAATTGATTATTGTTAATTAATTAATTGGTAGGATAAAGGTGTTGGAGTTTTTATTCATTGATTAGGGCGTTGCAACATGCGGGCATCTGTGGTACCACGCGGTGCTAGTTGAGATACATCTTCACCAGGGGCACGCTGACGTCTGACTGCCAAGCCCTCCCTTTCACTTCCCTCTGTAAGGTTTTAAAATAGGTAAAAGTAAATTATTTAAAGTAGAACAATTCAATAATCACTACTAGAAAAATATATTACAAGGTATACAAGTTAATTTTAACCCAGGCTATGCTTGATGGGGCCTTAAAAATATTATCCATTAAACACTTAGGATAACCGGCTGTTAATAACAGCAGTTGATGGCTAAGAAACAGGTGTCATCAAAAGTACTATGGCGGGTCACATTCCCCTTTGGTACTGCCAGGGAATTCTATAGTACAGAAAGGTCTAAAGGCATGAGCCTTAAGAACACAAAACTAGATATATATTGAAAGGTAAGATTTAAATAGTATTATCTGCGCGGACCCCACTATGACTCTATGTGCAGTTCCCTGGGTTGCACACCGTAGCTAATACTACACGTGAAGCGTGATTACTTGACCAACCTAAAACACTGGTATCTATCAAACTGAAATGGAACAAGATAAACAAACCGACAACCTGGGGCTAGCCATCCATAAACTGAGCTGCTGCTCATGCCCTTCAAGGCGTCATGACAAATTCTTATTTAAATATATATATTAAAGGAACTAGTGGAATATTATAAGTTCATTATTAAGACATTATAACTTATCCACGCTATCTGCGTCGGAGGCATAAATATATCTCAACAGAGATTTATGTGCGTAATAACAATATTTGAAACAATAAACTATAGGATGCGTCCGGCATTCTAAAGGACACCATATTTTAAAAACAAATAAACTGAAACTTGAGTTGACAAGTCAACAAGACTTGAACATTATCAATGGTCAACTAGACCTACTAACAAACAAAAAAAAACGTCTCTGACAATATAAAAAAACTAAAGGGGTACAATCAGAAATAACTGATCTTTATAAACAAAATTATCTAAGTCATAAGGACTCGTTGATTACGGTAGAATACTTTAAAAAAAGCGAAGTCTGTGGTTCCATCCATGACTGCGATGAACCCCACGGCCTTGACTTCGTAGGTAGTTACGGAATAACGGTCTTCCCGTCTAAGGTGGCGGTGAATCCGACGCCTTCATCTTCATCGCTGTTCAGACGAACCTGGAGTCCTTCCTTCAATGCAGAGATACAGTAAATGGCTATATTGTGAGCTGGGACGCAACCCCTTATATAGTGGTCAACCTGATACGAAAGGAAGAAGGTAAAGAAAACGATAAATATAAGAATATAGATAAGGAACTACGAAGAAAGGCGGGATAAAGAGAGAATTGACAAGAGGAATTCACGTACGAAGGGGGGGAGGGGTAGGAAGAAGTTTTCTTGGTTTACCACCAGGTTCGTTGGCGTGCCGCCGGTCTCTACGTCGAAGCTTAGCAGCACTTCTTTCCTTCGAGAGAACCAGATACGAGAACACGTGGAGCGATTATTGAACAGCTTTATTGAGCTTCATAAGTGGGAGAAAAGAATCAGCAGACATCCAAAGGATATGAGTACTCAGCAAGGCATATTATTTAGAAATATATCTGTTTTAATTATGTTACTCAGGATCCATTATTATTTTTATAATATTTGGTGATATAGATGTAGTTTACTATTTTTTCTCATGTTGAACACATGGCCGGCGTAAGTGAAACTTATTTGACTTCATCCAATGAGAAAAGCAATGCATTAAAGTAATTTTATTCTTAACTATGTCAATATTAATTCTCTTCTTTGATATCTACTCCCGTATTTAACAAAAGTCAGTATTTTTTTACCAACCATGTGCTTGAATGCTTGAAGGTAGGGAGAAACGTAGATTTACTAGACCGTATCTTCAGAGTAGACTCAATTAAATATGCGAATATAGTTTATTTCTTGCATAATTAATGAATTATAGAATTATTTTAATTGTAGATGTCCAATCTAACTGATTGGCATGCTACACCTCCTCTGACTGCCGGTCATGAACACTGAAATTCTCCCTCCCCCCCTCCCCCAGAGCCGGGGTTGTTCATCCTGGGGCTGATGAACCAGGCATTAACCTCTACACATCGGTATTGCCATGAATAGATAGTGACACACACACACACACACACACACAGAGTCGCACCAGGTCCTGCTTGTGAAATACCGTTAACTATCACTCAAGCTCGAACACTAGCTGAAAGTGGACATGTTCAAGATACAGCACTCAACTAGCCCTTTTAAAATAAAATATCTGGCACCGCGTATTACTACCCGTTCGGTTCTAATATTTGAATTATACGTGAATTACCCGAAGTATTAGATTTTTCCTGTTAAATCCGAACTTTCTATATACTGTCGCAAGTAAACTACGCTTATTTTATTTCAGATAAATAAATAAAATGCATTATTGATAATGTAAAAGAACAGTGAGTTTCTAATATATATTTATAATAAACTGCATGTAAAAGGCGAAAGATCATGGAATATTTATACATCCACACATCCACACACCCTGTTCGTCGCCACCAGATTTACTAAGGGAATGTATCTCAATTTTTCCGAGTTGGAATTGGAAAACAAGTTATGAAAATTTACTAAAAAAAATAACTTGTCGCAGAATAAAACTCCGACCTTCCCGTAACTATTATCAAAACCTGTTTCTAAAATGGAAACTCAATCGTAATTACCTAGTGTCACACACACCAGGTGTTCCAACACCCTAGAAAGGAACCTGAATTTCAAACTGACGAATAGAAAAAACGTACCTTCATCTGCGTGGTGGGAGGGTAGGTTTGGGCGCCACCCATTTGCACCACCAATTGCTACACCATTAGACTGCTAAAGATGGGAGGAAATCGGGTTTTGATCCCTGTCAGGATAATTAAGGCGGGGGATTTTTATACCAATTTTGTGGTGACAACTACAATAGCTGTCCATTTTTTATTAATTTAATTTAAGCAAAGTATTTTTTTAACCGCTACATGAACGTTATTGTTCAGCACTCGAGTTATTTATCTGACCATAACATAATAACTGTCCAGATAGCTAGACATTCTCTTGTGACTAAATATTATATTTTTTTTACTGGAGGGAAGGCTTAGAGAAGAGACTTATTTCAAATAATGGTTTAGGGTGAAATCATCTCACATGTATAATTTAGTAGCAGACTGCTAAATTCTTTGTACTATATCAAATTATTCAAATTAAGCGGCTGCTAGAAGATTTATGGTGACTAATAGGACTTACATAGGGCCTTGCGGGGGCGAGCAATAACCACCTCAATGCACCCAACATTTACGCGAGTGAGAAAAAAGTCCATGTGGTACCCGCGTTTGCTATATCTTTATCTACGCTCACATATTTGTATGCCGTGATAATCAAGTATCTTTGTGCGCCACCAGTTTGCACAAGCTTATTCATTCTGGGGGTATGCGTGACCACTTGTGCACGTGCGTGTACCCACAATTGCGTAGAGGGAGAGTGGAAAACACCGCTAGTTTACTTAGCTGCGAGTCCTAGAAAGCCTGTACGAGCACCACTAATGTCGTGAGGGTATTTGCTAAACACAGTGTACCCCCAGTTGCACAAACAGGCAGCGTTAATGTTGTTGTGAGAACAAAACTGCTCGGTCAGCTATTGAGCTATGGTATGAAGTACCGTGCAATATTAGCACGCCATCTTACTACTCGTTCGAGTGCATGTGAGATGAAAATGGAGGACCTACAGTTTAACGTGGAATACAAACCATGGTGGAGGTCTGGCATTCCTCACAATACACGTCTTGTCAGAGGTGAAGGAAAGGTTTGAAAATCTGTGCCGTGAACGATGATTGAACTCCTGACGCCTGCATAGAAGTCTGACACTTTACCCTCTAGAACGCTCTGTCATCCCTACGCACGAAATAAATAATATTATAAAATTTCTTCAAGGAGCCGAGGGTACACTATGGCTGAGACTATGGGCTCCATGCGGCACCGTTAAAAAAACTGCCACCTAAAATACACTTTCTACTAAAATTGGTCTGTATAGTAAATAACAACCCCCTTGGTACCTGGTAATGCTTTAATTTTTATGGTTCATAATCAGATTTGACTGTTTCCAGGGAGGCATTCATTAACGATTTGAGCAAAAAGAATAAAGACAATACTCTATAATTTTTATTGTTACTAACGTGAATTTTTTTTAAATTTCAAATCTATCTAGTCAATATTTCACACAATAAGTGCAGCTGAAAACTAATATTGCTCAAGTATTGGTGGGACCTCCCATATTTTTCCGATTTTATTTTCGATGTAAATTATAAATAAGGGCGTTGGTTCTCTGGTGAAAGGGAATTTTGGTTCATCCATATATATATATATATATATATCCTGCCTTCTTCTTCGTCAAGTGAAATAAACAAGTTACGGAGCGGCTGATTAATCAAGACAATGGAAAATTCATCATCATCCACACCAGGTATTTCAATTATCTTCTGTTACATAGCTTAAAAAGTGTTTGATTTTTAATTTTTAATTGTAAGTTTATTTGAAAGGGTTAAATTTGTGACTGTTCTAAAGCTAGCATTTGTTTAATCTATTCATAATCCATGTTTGAGTCAAAATTTGGTCTAATCGGCTATCGGACATTATAGGGTTGATTCAACTATTTAATTTTAAGTTGGCTGTTTATTTGCTAGGGTTAAATTTGCGGCTGCTCTAAACGACTCCTTTTTTTAAAAAAAATCTGCCTATAAAGGCTAGGTGCTTAATCTAACCATGTTTGAGCTACCCGTTTATCAGCCATTATCTGGTTGATTAATTTACTATGTCTTAGATTAGAAAAGCTTGATTTAAATGCGTATTCGATAGTATATTATGGTACTGAGTGCAGCTATATGTTTAAAGTGTTAGGTTAGCGATACGTAAGTGCGTATAAGCAGGACTGGTAGTAGGTCAGCTTGCTAATAATAATAATAACACATCTTATTATTTGTATGACTGACTTGCCCGGCTAATGAAGGTAGATATTAGAGAAAACTATCTGTCTTTTGGCTAAAGTGTTTGCAATTCGCTGTCGTAATAAACCTTCTCCCTAAACTTTTTTTGACATGTTTTGAAACAAAACTATCAGAGTGGAAAATACGCTAATGCTCTTTAGTGGGTCTGAGGGTTGTACTCTTCCGGTGAGAGGAAGTCCCGATTCGGTTCTCTGTTTGACAAATATTCTCTAATATCATGGCACAGCGGGCGAGAGGGAGTATATATCTACAATTACTTATATAAATAAATGATACCGGGACTTTCTCTCACTTCTTATCTTTGTGAGAGTAAGTGATAGGCCTGTAGAAACACTAAGTTTTGTGAAACTAAATAATAGGTATTTACGATGTTGTAGAAACACTACACCAAAGATCATAATATACTCTGTTACCTATTCTAAGTTAACCTAGGACATCTAGGTTTGACTATTGGCATGGTGAGCTATGTGCTAATGCGTCTTTGGAGCAACTTATATAAAAATAAACATATTTCCTATATATCATCTTGATAAATAACCGTATTAGTAACTTATCATAGGCATATTTATATTCCTTGCTTGCGCTAACGGGGAAAAAATTAGTGTTCTTATAGATATTGATAATATTTATCAAACGCATCCCTCCCTATGGTAAATAAAGTCTTGATTATTTATGTCAGAACACGGCAACACAACAGGGGATTGGCTCCACTCTTCAAGGGACAACCCTGAGAGCATTCTTCTTTTCGGCCCCCCTAACACCGCAATGGATTCGTCCCTGGCTAGCAATGGGGCAGCTCAACAGCAGCGGGACAGCGTCACGACACTTCCCTCATCATCTGACACCCCTTCAGTATCAGATTACGAGCGTTTGCCCGTAATAACCCCCAACCCACCCTCCGCAACAATTAGTCAGCCATGACGATATCCGTAAACCACAAGCAAGCTATTGGACCCTCCACAAAACAAACCGCCCCGTTCCTGCTATAAGGAGCCGCTCCAATAGATCCGTGTGTGTCTTCAGGCCACAACCAAGGGGGGTGATTCCGTAGTGTTTATAATAATTTACTGCCCTAAGCCATAGGTTTTTAAAATGCGGGTCCACGCTCCCTTCAAGATAAAGCATTTAGTGATATGTGTGACTAAAATACGAACTTCTTTTTTTAATTTCTTGCCTGAACTTTAAATATATATTCATGAACGCTACTTAATTTTTTCTCTATCAGGAGTCTCTGGCTTGATGAAAAAACCAATAGCTATTATGTGTGCCTAAAATCCAAACTTTCTTAGTGATTGTATTTATAATAGCTGTCTGCTATAGATTGACACGAAGAAACTTTCTCACTCGTTAATGAATAAACAGGTTATAAGTTATTTAAATATAAATGGTACGGTGTACCGCAAAGTAATACCTAACTTAATTGTTTAGAGGGGTCCTGGTGGAGCGCCGACGGGCTAACAGCGGTGCAACAGGCAGCTGAAATAGCCCAGAGTAGGGGAAGCTTGAGGCTGACGGATAACCTCGTGGTGGCTATGGTCGCCTATCTGGCCGACGTTGTCCGCCGGAAGCTTTAAAGGGAGCAGCTGCCTCCAGGCACTGATGTTCCTGAGGACGAACGGCACTCTACCCAAATCCCAGGGTCACTCTTGAACATGCACGATCTGGACACCCAGGACTTGGAAACACTTTTTCCACAACTTCCTCCAGCTTCTCCAGACGGCTCCCTGAATGATATGCAGAACATAAGGGGACCTCTGGACGCACTGCCTAAAGTGGTTCCAGGTACCTCGGGAGAACTCAATACTAATTTTCGTGTGGAACCTTCGGAGGTTCGGATAGGTCACACTATTTCAGGATCCTCAACAATAGACATAGCAACCCCTTCGCCATGTGCTGATTAAGAGATAGATATAGACACCGTGATGCGCAAAATGCTGCCGCATTATTTTGACTTAAATATATATAATGAGTCAACGGTGCACTATTTTTTTCCTTTTTTTCCAAGACTGTTTTAAATTCTTTATTTTAATAGCTATGTAAATATAAAGTGAAACAATGTGTTAAATTATTTTTTTGAAAATTTAAATATATTAGAACAAGTTGATTTAAAGTTTATATTTACAAAGTGTTTATTGGGATCAACAAAATGTAGTGTTTTTTAAATTAGATATTTTACAAACTGTTCTAGAGATTTTGATAATTTGCACATAATTTATTAGACTAATTTTATTTAAAGTTTATATTTCAAAGTGTTTATTGGGTTCGAAAAAATGCGGTGTTTTTTTTTTTAAATTAGATATTTTACAAACTGTTCTAGAGATTTTGCTAATTTACACATAATTTATTAGAACAATTTGATTTAAAGTTTATATTTACATAGTTTTTATTGGGATCAACAAAATGTAGTATTTTTTTAAATTATATATTTTACAAACTGTTCTATAGATTTTACTAATTTATACATAATTTATTAGAACAATTTGATTTAAAGTTTATATTTACAAAGTGTTTATTGGGCTCAACAAAATGCTGTGTTTTAAAAAAATTATATATGTGTGAATAAATATTATAAAACTGTTATGTTTGCGTTTTAATGGATACAACCCCCTCTCTCTCTCTCTCGCCTATCCTAGAAGCTCCGTCTAAAACATTATCGATAAGTTGAAACATTCCGTTCTCTTTGGGTGGCAATCTAAAGTCACAACAGTGTTGCCACCTCCAGCATATTCTAGGGAAGTTTCTGTACAA
Source organism: Timema douglasi (assembly GCA_901482245.1). Taxonomy (NCBI): domain Eukaryota; kingdom Metazoa; phylum Arthropoda; class Insecta; order Phasmatodea; family Timematidae; genus Timema; species Timema douglasi. The sequence goes on along the minus strand of CABEEJ010008017.1, from coordinate 3,502 downwards.
GTATTTAAGTGGGGGCACTGTCTGTATGATTGGCTGGAGTTTGAACACCGAAGCTATTTATTTTGAAACAATGAAGGGACAAGGAAGTGAACCCCTGCTTTTGCGTGGAGAGTGAGACAGGGAAACACCTCACGGGAATCCGCTCTCCCAGCAAAACATCATGACATGGGGCTAATATAGGGGTTAGAACCTCTGACGTGTGTATCTAGCAAAAATTTAGTGTAAGACCATCTTTGTACTTCAATTGGGGAACTAGTTATGCACAAAGCCCATTCCCTCTTAAGCCAGAATTTTCAGCCATACGGGGAATCGAAGCCTGGACACTTGGCTTTGTGGACAGACATGCTAACGCCTCACAGACAGGTGATTCCTTAGACGTCTTGACCATTGACGCTAGCCACTCGAGATAGATTAAATCACAACTCTATTAACAGTCAAACACCAGTCTCAAACCGCCCTTCACATACAGAGAGAGAGAGAGATATAGTTATACATTATTTTACAGGCATAAAGCAAATTTGTCTAGGGACAGGTGCACCCAACAATATGGCTCGCTTTTACAATTTGAAATATGCTCATGAGTATATTTATAAACAAAAATAAGTTTAGGGTCAACAACTCCCGCTAAGGTTTGTTGCAATGTCTAAATTTCCTCCATGAGCTACTCGAGAAGAGAGAGTTTTACCCATTTAAGATAAAATCTCTACCACCTGTACTAAGTAAGAATGTCACTCCACTAATTTAAAAGTAGTGCCTCAACCATGCTGATGTACTCTCAGGAATCTAGCAATCCCGAAGATCGGAATCTTGCAGTGGCTAGTCGATATTAGATGTGGAATTTAATGTACCCACATTTGAATGAAAAGGAGAGTAGTAAACTGCTCACACTTGCCATAGACGTGACCGCCAATTTTTTTTAAAATCCTTGAACCGTACTACGTCACTGGCTGTCCTGTATATTGTGAGGGTATAAGGGTATATTAATTAGCAGAGATCCGGAACTCCACTTAACGAACACTTCTAAATAATTGTATACAGTCTAATTTATAATACTCAAAACACAAAGAGCGAAAGTATTCTAAGATCGTCTGCTAAAAGTAGAACATCGCTTAAAACATATAAATTTTGATAATCTTCCATAGTGTTCATTTCAAACTGACGAGTAGAAAAAATTTACCTTCATCTGCGTAGAGGGAGGGTGGGAAACCCTGTAAATATGGGGATATCCCTGATAATAAGACGCTTAAATAGACAACAACATTAATCTCACTCGCTTGATTTGAGAAAAAATCAAACTAACACCGGCGAGAGTAGCGTGTTAGACCACACAGACACCGAGTTGGATGAAATCATGTTGACGAAAAGGATTTCCAAATATTAGTGGCCTCGGTTCACCTCTTAGAAGTCACAATATTGTATTTAATACGTAGAAAGTATTATTATTATAACAACCATTTTCCAAATGAGCTTAGTATATGTGACTTAAGTTTTACTTTACATATATAGTCTAACTCCGCTTCTTTCCACCTCTTTTGTATTACAATAAATGTAACATTAATATATTAAATACCTGGTAGTATTATGACAATTTTACTACCACATAGCGTATAGCCCGAACGGGTAGTACGAAGCGGTGCTAAATATTATTATTACTAATTAATTTTAAATATATCTTAGCTGTACGACAAAACCATTTTTTAAGGGGAGCTGTTTGATTTGACAGTTAATATTATATTTGTTCTTGTGGGAAAACAACTCGTATAGTTAGCTAGCTAGCTGGTGACTAATTTTTAAATTCAATATTTTACAAAATGAGCCTAACTATTTGATCCCAAATGATTTTCTTGGTATCACTGGAACTCTTTTACATTATCAATAATAGAGTTTATTTATTTATCTAAAATAAAATAATTTAAGCATAGTTTACTTGCAACAATATATAGTAAGTTATGATTTTTTTAAATTAACAAGAAAAATCTATGCGGGGAATGTTTCTATTCATGACAAATAAGTATAACCTTATTTTTGCAAATTCATAAAAAAATTGAAAATTTAAATTTTATTAAATATATATCAGAAAAATTTTTGTTCAAAGTTTATATTTACAGATTAGTTATTGTGATCAACAAAATGTTGTGTTTGTTTTTATGAATAAAATATAGTAATTATTATTTGGTCCTCTATTTCAATCAGAAATATTATTATAGAATAATAATTGATTTTTTTCACATTTGGGTATATTTTATTTACTTAGATAACAAATAACTTGTTTGTATCATTAAAAACGCTGCAATTAGACTTATAAATTACGTTATTATTGTTACTCGACTGGAGTTCCTCAAGCGGAAATACATTAGAAATAATTACATGAATAATATTTAAAACTATGTTTATATATCATTATTAGTACCATTTTCATGGTTTGAGCTATATTTGTAAAAACTTTTATTTATGTAAATAAATATTATAAAATACTAAAATGAGTGTAAGACCATCTCTTTCCTTCAATTGGTGTACTAGTTAAGTACAAAGCCCATTCCCCCTTAAACCAGCATTTTCGGTCATACAGGGAATCGAAGCCTGGACACTTGGCTCTGTGTACAGACATGCTAACGCCTCATGGACAGGTGATTCATTTAGACGTCTTGACCATTGACGCTAGATACGTGACATAGATTAAATCAAAACTCTATTAACAGACAAATACAAGTCTTAAACCTCCCTTAACAGACACAGAGAGATAGATACATTCTTTCTGGACACTTGGCGCAGTGGGCAGACATCCTAACGCTTCACACACCGTGATGAGAAAGCTGCTGCCTCCTTTATTCCACCAATAATATATATTATAAATATTTACTTGGATAATATTTAAAACAATGTTTATATGTAGCATTTTCTCCTAAAGAGTTTTCAACATTTTAATACATATCATATTCTGAAAAAAAAATGACACCTGGACATTGGAATCGAACCCTGACACCTTTGGCTTACAACTATTTTACCTACGTGTACTGGTACTGGTTTGTTCACATTAAGGGGTGTAAGATATACTCGTAAATATATATATTATAAAACTATAATTTTATTATGGATAAGATGAACAATCCAACACTTTTAATTTATCTTTGGCTAGCAATCTAAGTCACAACAATGTTGCTGTCTCCTTCAGGTCTTTGATCTCCAACCAACTTATTTTAAGGATTTAAAAAATAATAACGACATTTTATTGCTAGTTTTTTTTATTGACAATCAGCAATTGATTAATTTAAAACATTTATAACAACAAACAGCAATATTATTTAGCTTTTTTGACCAATACATAGAAAGGAAAAAAAACATAAAAGACGTCTACCATCTAGAAAATGAGTAGGAGCTCCCTCCAAAATAGTTCAAGACACGTTGAGAGGCGCTAAAGCGTATATTGACAATGTCTCCACAGTTTTTACCTGGCAATCTTACTCTTCCAACAAACTCAAGCACAATAACATTAGGTTCATTG
>CABEEJ010008016.1:0-26453 GCA_901482245.1 Timema douglasi | reverse complement strand
AAAAAAGCAAATATATACCGTTTAGTTAACTTAATATCTTAAGGTTTTATATCATAACATAATACATTCTAATATATTTTCCCTCACATAAAAACAACTCAAAATAGGGGTAACAACCTTATATGTTGAAATGGGCCAGGTATAATTTAATAGAGCAGGTCAGTTGTTTAAAAATCAAAAAATCAACCGACAAATTTAATTTTTAACAATTTTCGTGAAAGCACGTAACAGGATACATAAAATATATTAAAATGGAAATTTTACTAATTAAAACTGGAAAAAATAAACAATTAAAAATTTAGTTTTTTAGTTCATTAAGTTTAGCAACAAACATCTCTCTTCTATACCAGTAAAAGTTATGTATATGGTTTGTCCAGAGTGGTTCCTTATGTTGTATTTGTAAAACCATTATGGAAAAACCACCTTCAGTATACCAGATCAATTCGAACCTCAATCTCTTCGTCATCGGCAGTCTAGTCTAATGCAAGAGTAACGCCTTTAACCATGCGGCCACCGAAGCGGGTCGCAGGATTGTTCTTCACTTATAAAAACAAATATGCTCTCTCTCTCTCTCATGTCCTTGAAACACTTCATGGTATTTTTTTATCATATATGCTTATAATGATATATTTCACTTTCAACTTATTTCTACCAGATAGTATAGGCAGATATATATATATATATATAAAATGCATATAACGGGTAAAATATAGTATACTTTTTAATTATTTTGTATAGCATAAAAGTTATCGTGTAAAACTACACTTTACCTTGTGTGGGTATTTTTAATTTTGCCGTAATCAAATATATTGCTGATACATTTGAATATTTTACCAACAATGTCTCAACGCTTATTTAACTTCTTGGACAGTGATGAATCCACATCCATTCGACTACATTGGATTACACATAAATGCATCGATACCCATTTTACTAATTCAATATACATGTATCGATAAGCATTGGTCTACATCCACATACAAGTATCGATTTAACCCCAATCTGACTACTTCAATCGATATGTATCGATTCGACACTGATTTGACTATCCCAGCAGAATATTTTACTTGAGATATACAACTTAATAAAAATTCGTGAATAAGAAAATGCTTGTACTTTTTATAAATCTTAAGTTGTCTATTTTATAATTTGTTTGGATTCTAAAATGTCTTATTTTATCTGCTAATTATGATCATCAAATACAATAAACAAAACTATCACCGACTAGGACACACAAGTATCAACACTTTTGTAATCCCCCAAAAGTAGTCAATGGCGGCCCTTTCGTAATCTAGAGAAGAAACACAAACATCGTTAAAGTTAACACATTGTCAACATACTATAGTTAAAAATGTTAAGATTGCCATACGTCCGGATAGAAAAAAATCTTTCTTTTGAATACTCTTCCATTTGTATTCACAAACACTTCGTTTATCATGAAAAATACAAAGATTACCTTAATGGGTTACACTAGGGTGCAACTCGTAAGATAGGGCTAAAGTGTAAACAGTGTAGCTAAGACTGCTACCTCTCATGGCAAAGGGAGTGTACATCTAAAAACACATGGACAGTTATAATCTCCCAAATACAATTCCTAGTTCTAATGTACCTTTACCCAGAGGAAGCTCGAATGAACTAATCGTACCACCTTTTCTTAGAGGTTCTCTCCATGTCCCGATGAGATAAGCGGATTGATGGTGATAATTAGTATGAGGGTGTAAAACAAGTGAAAAAAATTCAACCTAACCTAAGTCTAACAACCCAAACCCTGATGACTATTGGGGTGATTCTCTTTTCGGGAAAAATAACCATGGTACCAGCCGGGAATCGAACCCGAGGCCCTTAGGCTCGTAATTAGGTGTACTCACTCAACACTAAGCCCAAGGGTCGGTTTAAAGTGTGATAAGACAATACACTAATTAGTTGTTTTAATCAAAAGTATTGTAAAAATTAAAAGAAATACATATACACATTAAATAATGAACTATTTTCCAAATTGCCTTATATTTTTTTAAATAGATATTTCTGAAGAGGTCAACGATTGAGGAACATGCCCAGACTGCACTGCCTCCTGGTGGTGCCTCGTGGAACTAATAACGCGCGGCGGGGATCCATCCATCTATCAACGTCATCGAACACTGGACTAAACCAAGAGCGGCGAGATATAAATTACCCGCATAAATGATTAACAGCTCGAAGGATAAATCATACTTAACAAAAACTAAAGTATGCAGTAGCAATGGGTTGGGGCTGGCCAAGACTCCTCAACGGGGAGCGGCTTCCGGGTTGCAATTAATTCACCTGGCGCGAAAAAAATAAAATTAATTCAGAGTCTTTATCTCCTGGAGGGAAAGAAAGGCTGGGCGTGTTATCTCGGTGCTGAGTGCTTTACTTTGACATAAGAGACTGGACCCCCCTCCCCTCCCAGAAATATGATTACTGATTCTCTAGCTCAAAGCCAATTTATGTGCATTTAAACTAACATTTAATCCCCATTGGTGGTCTCAAAGACTCTTCTAGCTCTAATTGTAGTAGGGTAGGGACGGGAGCACCACAGTGATAAATTATGTGAATTACATCCATCCTCAGTACACCTGACTGATATTCGAATATCAACCCCCCACATTCCCGGCAGTACAGTCTAATTCTAGAATAACGCCTTTCTGATAAGTTAAACTCAATAGTATCTCTCAACTCATTTCCCAATTTAACTTCTTAGTTTGCCTCATTTCTCCTTTTTTGTTGATTCTATTTTTATCAAATCTGTATATATAGTGTTCCTTACTTATATTAAATATGTTTTTTATGAGCCTTAGATAATGTTACCACCTGTTTGGGTCTTATAATTGATTGTTAAACTGGCCATTAAAAAAGTTGAAAAGTAAATTTTGATATTATTACAATATCGGAAATGAAACGAAGTTTTTCCTGTAGGAAAATGGAAAGGAAAAACAAAGAAAAGATCTCAAGCTCTAAATAATAAATAATATTCCAGTTCATTCATGGTAAATTTAGATTTTTCTGATAGTTGAAAGCTAACTAATTCCCCTTAAAATATTCAAGATCATTGCGTTAAGTATTTTAAATTGTCATCACTAGTCAAAGTAGCAGGACATGTTTGAAAGTTAGATGAATAGTGAAACAAAAATAACTGGGATTACCGTAAAAGAACTAAAGCACTACTCCTCAATTACTTCTGCATAGGAACACATCTTGACATGCCACAATACTAGATAGAAGACCTATTATAGAAAAAAAAATCAGTCACGTGACAAGGTGTAGCTATTAGAACCGATGACATGATGCAGTTATTCAGTTCACCTTTTCTTATATGCAATTATACTATTTTTTTTTGTGTGTGTTTTTTTTTCAAGACACACAAAATCCCCCCATTCCCCTACTCTCCCAGATTTTTAAGTGCGAGGCAAACCTATTGATTCTTACAGATATCAACGCATCACTTCAACACGTCATTTGACTGACACTGCGATTTGAACCAAGCACACGCAAGATAACTTTTAGCACCCTAGACAGAATCTGGAGAACTATGGCACTGCGTCAAAAACGAAACACGAGAATATTTTCTCCGCACATTCACACCTGTCCAAAGATTGTTTGTCCGACCAACTGTTCCATATTATGAAGAATATAACTCGTCGTTTGTAATATATAATTACTGTCGAGGGAGGCTGCGATTGAATTATTTTTAATTGGGAGGGTAGAGAACGCGAAAAAAGACCAGTGTTTTTGCAGTTCTTCTAAAAAACTTTTTTTGGCCAAAACAAATAAAATATTGCCCCAGTACAAGCATAGAGTAATATCAAGTTATTAAATATATGAAAATATTAGCATTTGATGAAAAACTTTTTAAATGAAGATTAAAAATTGTCATTAAGTTTTATAACATCCTTGAAAGATATTCATGAACTGTTGATATCGCCATGCGAAGAAAATTAAGGTCTATGTTTCTACTGGATATACATTGTATTTATTTTGGCCAAAGGAATGTTTTGATGAAAAAGAAGACGCAAAAATACTGCTGTTAACTCATACACTCCCACCTTAAATCGGTAATGGTAAGAAGTGTTGACAGGAGGTTCATCAGCAAGTGAATTTGGACCTTTTTTTTTATAATCCTTGCTATAATCTATTGCAATTCTCTAAATTTATATTGGCACGTGAAAGAATGTCTTTGAAAACTAACAACATACTAAGCAAACATTCTCAAAACAGGGGTTCTTAACCGGGGATACCCCTTCCTCTTTGGGTATAAGAACCAAATAATGGTGGGACGGAACTCAATATCTGAACCTTTTGTTTTTAAAAAGTTTTTGATATAGTAGAATAAACAATCCCCGTTATCAATACAGATTTTGTATTTGTGATTTGCTTTTGTCTCCTTATAAATAATATAGCAAATCCTTATGCTATTCCATCAGCTGTTCTGTTCCTAGATATCCATATGGAAGTAACATCAAGCTATTGCTATATTTTGAAGTCGACAGGTACTTTAAAGGACTGATGATGATTTCAACGGTCTGGCGAAAGGGGTATGGGATAATGTTAGGCAAACCTTCGGGTATCTGCAATCGTTAAAAGGTTAAAAGAAACTTGCTTTAAAAGGCCCACCAAACCTACTCTGGACCAAAGTAAGGTCCTGTGTGGAGTTAATTTCATCGTTTGCTTTCTTAACCCCTTCGCGTAGCACGAATACTCGGAGAGGATCCGTGTCTTTAAAGACAAGCCCGGTTTGCTTGCACTCACTCTCATCTTATTCAAGTTGAGACCGGGAGGTTGAAGAAGAATAGTGCCTTCAAGTCGAACTGCTGGTTTCAGAGGTAGATGAATTCTGTAGGTGGAGCCCCGTCATCTTCACAATACATCTCCTTCCCTTCTCCCCTCACGTGTCCTCACTTCTCATCACGTGATAATCACTCCGTAATTACAACATACTTTATTTAGCGACGGCGATTTAATTGGATATATTTCACTGTTCAAATATCGCCCGGGCAACGCCATCATTAGGAGGACGTTCACACAACAGGTAGGTATAAGGTGGGATGACACCCACAGTCAAGATATTCATTTGATGTATTTTATCACTAAGCCATCCTTAAAGAACAAATATAGTCCAGTAGATCCAGTTTACTGTCGAATTATTGTAGGTGTATTTTTTCTTGCGATAGCTCACGGTCATTATATAGCAGGGATTAGCATCAAAAACCAGAAATTGATATTATTTGGTCCTTAAGGAACCTTTTAGAGATTATAACCAAATTAGTCTCTAACATTGACAAAAGCTCATCATATTTAGCCTTCAGTTGTCAAAAGTGATACCAGAACAGCTGTCTTAAAAGATAGGTGCAGAGCACGTTCGATGGTGTATAAATAAATGCTGAGCAAAAGCAGCAGTTCAAGCAAGCTCTCTGATTTTGATATTTATTGAGAACGCTTAAAAGTGAGTTTAAAATTAATGACCGGAGTAAAAATTGTGTTTAGAGCTAATTAAAATATATTATTCTATTTACTTAGTGAACATGTATAAAATTGACTATAGTAGGAAACATAAATAAATATATAGGATTGGGATGAATTATACCAAATATATTTAATATACAAAGTTGGGCTGAATCTACCGAACAAGAGCAAAAACATAGGCTACAGATGAAGATACTTTTAAAAAACTATAAATCTTCTTAACACACATAAAAATTAATATTGGAAACCTACTTAAGATATACAAAATTGGGAGTTAGCCAAATAAATATGTACGAATTATGTTAATAATCTAATGAAAACGTATAGCAATATATTTAAATATCATGAAAATACAAACTGTTATTTAATAATATGTATTGAAACAACTTATATATTTGTGAATTTTGATATTTACAATGTTCCTAGCACTGAGAGCTTTGTAAAACGGTATAAAGAGAGAGTCGAACTACACAAAAAGAATGATAGTAAAAAAATGTGTGAGGCAGGGATAAAACCCCAACCTTCCTCATCAATGGATATCATGCTTGAGGTAACTGCATGGCCAATCTTGGGAAACGTAATTTTGTTTTTGTGTCAATCTTCTCTTAGATGTAAGACTAATTTTGCAACACTGCTCCGTCGAGGTTGCCAGTAGCTACTTTCTACCCCCAGAGCCCCCATCTTCCGACATAACTGAAAGCGAGGAGATTTGGCAAAAGTTAACAGAAAGAGATTGAAGATAAAGCTTTCCTTCATTAGACCTGCAGTGCCCTCAGAGGTGATATAAGGTATAGCACATAGTAGCTCTACCAGTCGAATCCTGAACTCTGCTTGAAAATGTACGGACATAAACCAGGCATTGCTGTGAATGCCAAGAACTCATGATGGTCAGACAATGAATGGGCCGACGAGAGAATGACAAGGTGAGAGTATATGATCACGATATAGATGTCAGAATGGTTCTGAGAAAAGAAGCGATTCCCGGTAGTCACCTAAGGTTCATTAGATTCATGAGTAGGAGTTGGATGGTTAGCACAACACTAGATACTAACACAGAGACAAGGGCAGCCTCCCATTTCTATTTCGTTACCACCAACTCGAGATGCCTTTCAGTGAAGAAGCGCCGATGAAACTAAGAGGAAACTAAACATTCATTTCACGGTAAACCTGACCTCTTTAGAAAATTTAAAAGTTATTAAAACCATTTAGATTTGTTTTGTTTGTTTGTTACCTTTAACTTTTCAACTCTCAGAAAAAGTCAACGTTTATTTATAGGACTATAGCTGTTATGTTGGAGAGAGTAAATAAGTGAGGTGGAAGTAAACAAGTTGATGTATATACTTATTTGTGTAGTGCTTGTAATAATAATAATAATAATACCTTTTGAAAAAAATAAGTAAAATATGAATTCAGTATAAATTCAGTTTAATTTCCTACATGTCAACAGTTCGTCAATATTTGGCATATAGTACACCACGGAATTTTAACAAGAAATTTTCTCTTCGTTTAATTAGTTTCTGGTTAATTACCAGTATGCTTATTAGGCATCATCACTGCTCTTACAACGCACGCGCGTTCCTTACACTCCCACCTTAACAATATTGGGACTTGGACATAGCGAAATTGTTAAAATTGTTTTCTAAAAGCACGGTCACAGGCACCAATGAACCCTCTGTTGTCGAGTGATTCAAAGAAGCGTTTTAAAAATACCCATTAATAAAAAATCATCTAATCTCAATGAAATGTCGACATATCAGCCTCCCCCTGGTGTTGTTTATATGATCAATACCTGCAAACAAAGACTTGGTCATGGATTTAAGAGAGGACACGAAGCTCACTGGACGAAAGAAGTGGTCTATGCTTTCACTAATATGCGAGTGAAAATAAACAATGAGGGCATTTTATTTTTACCATTTATTAGTGTTATTTTATAGGTATTTGATATCTATCAAAAAAGACAGCAATACGGCGTGACCTATGACTACGTGAAAGTAGATCTAATAGTTTTTCTAACTGTAAAATAGGGGACTTTCTATGGAAAGTGGACCGTAGAGAGAGTCACATGTTCTGTTAGAACTATGGTCATGACCCAAAGTTTGAGTTATCTTGTGCTAAAGCGACTTAGTGACGAGGTTAAGAACCAAACGTTTCCAACCAAAGTGGCTCGTGTTACCTTCTTACTATCGTATTTATTATGACCTCACGGCTTGTAGCTTCAGTAGCACGTTCACCGCAGTGAGTTGGTCGCAGGGTGAAGATACGAACCTCTCTCAAGTGTCGTATATTAGGCCGCGTGTTCTGTTGAAACTATTACCACAATCCGTGATTCAAGTCGTCCTGTTTTATGGTTACTCGGCGATAGAGAAAAAGACCAACCTAACCTCCTCGGACGAAGTGTAGTGTGTTACATCGGTGTCGTAAATATGGCTACATTTTCTGTTAGCGCCTGGGACTTACATTAACACCTTCCTACGATCTGACCACCCACCAGATCCCTTTACCCAAAAAACCACAATCGGAGAATGAAGTGAGAAAGAAAGCGAATAAAAAATGTTCACTTTCAATGTCATCAAACGTAAACTAGGATAAACGTAAGCTGATCTTAGAAACAAGCACAATAATGCTATACATAAATTGCAATCTGGTGAGGTCTAAATTAGTACAAGAATTGCATGACTTGAAATTCACGTTAATATTAAAAATAGCAATAGCCCGCATTGATGGTTTCATGTTCTAGCCCGTAACTCTCGCAAAAGACTGAATGACGGTGATGGAGAGAAATGTGTGTACATTTCCTCTAAATTCTACTTTTGTTATCATTAATTCATTTTTATAGTTAAATTTGCATAGCACGTTAAAAAATAATTAATATGTTCTAATAATCAGTGTTAAATTATAATAAAACACATAAAAAATAAATAGGCCTCCTTAGGGTAGACTTTCCCTCAGATGGTAACGGTAAGTCCAAAAGGATATAATGAACCCTAGTAATTCTTAAAAATTAGCTATAAACATTCGAAAAATCTCATAAAAAATTATATTACTAATCCTTCAAATATAAATTCTCTTAAAATAAACACTTTACAATAAAAATACCTTTAAATATATCCAACTATAATTTCCATTCCACTGTCATTGTAGTTTAACGACACAAACACGTTAGAGAATAAGCGATCCAAAATGAAATAAATATTTTTTAAATGATAATTTATTTACTCAGACTAGTTAAAAATAAAAATCATAAAAAATTGTTATTTTGTCACATTTTTTTAAAAATTAAATAAAAAGCACGTTCAACATTATTGCGACATTGGGTCCACTTTGGGTCCGGATTTACGTAAAGTTTAAAAAGAAGCTAAGAACAAATGGTACAGCTCAATCAAACACACTTTCTCATATTGTGTATTATGCTATGGCTTCAAAGATAATTTTCAAAAATAGAATATAAGTAAACTACCGTTAAGTATGTTTTCCATATCAAAATAAACACATCAAATTGATAATCATAATATTCACGCCTTATATATAAATTTTAAACCAAATTGTTCATATATATTTAGCAAAATTCAAATTTTCTAAAGTAAATTATTAACTCACCTAAAGTTATTTGATAATTTGTAAAAATAAAAACGTATTCTTACCTATCATATAAAAACTATTTCCATATTCTCATTTTGAATTCAATTTTCAAGGCCAACTTCCAAAATATTCAAATTTTCTGTATATTGTCGTAAGTAAACTACCCTTAAATTAATTTATTTTATATACATAAAGATACGTTATTATTGATAATGTAAAATAGTTTCCTGGCACTTATTTTGAACCAAATCCTTACAGCCATTGTTTTTTTTTTNCCCGCAGCCCGCTCCCCCCCCCCCCCCCCCCAAACAAGTATACAGTTTTATATGTCATGTTCATAATAAACACTGCACATATATACATTCTAAGCAAAATCATTATAACCATATATATATAATATGCCAACCCAAAAGTAAGGTTCAATCCGGAGCGGCGGCAGCAAATTGTTGAGTAGGTATAGTATCCAGTGGGGCTATCAGACTAATGCTGATACATTTCCTTAAATATCAGACTTTTCATATAGTTCTATAAGGAAATAAATCACTTATTGTCAGTGTGTATAGACTACTTAATTAGACACTCAAAATAAACAGCAAGTAAAAACAGTATAGTCACTTTTTTAAAGTGGCGCTTCATATTATTTCTATGGTGCAATGATGTACAGTCTGATTTAGATAGGAAGAAACTTTTTTAACAGCTAAAGTTATTAGATAACATTTTCATAGAGTAGTCACGTGATCCTCCAATATCATTATACAAATATATTTGACAGTATAAGTAACTATAAAATAATAAAATAATATTATAGTAGAGTAATATCAATGTTGACCGCAAATAAATATATTTGTATTTTATAAATGTGTTCTCTTATATATTATATTGAAAAATGATGAAGGTACTATAACATCCCCAACATTGACTGCAACACTTGTAATAGATGGCAGCACCTATCCACTGGGTGGCGTAGCTCACACCTTACAAGGGCATACACCGACCAAACAACTAGTGTGTGCTCAACAGGAATGTGGTTACTCCTCCCCGCCCAAATATCGGTTGTTGAACCCCCAAAATTTGGTGCTCAATAGGAATCAGATTTTTCTGAAACACTGCGCTAGTTTATATCATGATCTGAGAAGTTAAGTTCCGATATCCAGCCAGTTGCACTTGTTATTACACAACATAGTTTATTATTCTATCTTTGGACGATCGTCAGTTTGTATCCTTAAAATTCACCCCCTTTAACCTGCCCCTTGAATCATTTACTTAAAACCACCAACCACAACGATTCTTCACTAGGGATGAACCACTATTTTACATTTTTTTTGATGCATTGGTGTGCTTTTGTTGCAATATGTTTTATCTTCGAAAATCAATCTATATAGAAAGAACCATATTGGAATTATTTAAAAATAGACTTGAGCTACTCTTCCCTAGCAATTACAAATACCTGCGACCAGCGATCCATATCCATACCATCTATAAATGAGTAAACGTGTAAAATAAATAAGCTTAGCTTAAAGAATCACTAAATCGTATCAAATTTAACATATATGATAAAAAAAATTAAATGTTAATGGACTTGACAACACAGGGCAACTTAATTTTAGTTCACTTTTCATAAGAAATAAAAACAAGTATATTTTTGCGTATTAAAGCCCCAAGTCACGCGATATGCAGCTGTCACTTTTGATATCCATAAATTAAAATAATATAAGAGTAAAATTGTGCCAATTTTAATCGCAAAAAATGTATCTGCATTTTCTATACTCCATTCACGGTAGGAAATAATCTCTGAAAGGTCTTTTTTCCTACAACTATCCTACTATATAAAAGATTTCTGGTAGGGAAAAAGGCCTTTCAGGAAACAATTCCTACGTTGAACAGACTTTAAGAATAACTTTTTTTTTAATGAAAATTGGACAGTGCAAAGATTGGAGACAGTGTAGGGGAAGGGGTGGTGGGAGGGAGAATACTTGGCAAGTGTCGGACGTGAGGAGGAAGAACCAGATCGCTCCTTCATTGTGTGGTCTGTCCAGCAACAAGAACAAGAGTCCACTCGTTGGACTGCCTGAACTGACAGTTACACGGCTCTTGACAGGTCAGGGGTGGACAACTAGGTCGGTTCAATTTGTTTACGCGCAAGGTCGAGATACAATGTATTTGGCCACCGAGAGTAGAAATGAACATTATTTGGTAGAATTGTCAGTCGGGAAGATTCTGATTATTAAATCGAAGGAGATGGACATGTATTTGTAAAGGGTTTGATTTCAAATCTAGATGAGGGACGCTACAATCCCTAGAATCCTATAGTATTCGAGAGGTCCAAAGTTCGTGAGAACCTCAAAAAAGTACCTTGAACAGAATTATGAAGACCTTCACCTGATATATAAATTTTAGGTATTTGGTAAAAAGAATTATATATATTTGGCGGAGCAGCAAAAAAACAAAAAACATACAAATTATATTAATATAATTAATTTACTTACAAATTATTGTCTTTGTTGCTTATGACGTAATAAACAGGACCAAAAAAATCCAATGGCAGCAAGCCTTAAACAACTTGTTTTTAAACTCAATTTAAAATATTTTCACTCTGATTAAAATTGTACAGTTTTTAAATATTCAAGGCTTCGAGAAATATAGAATCCGTATAATATATTGGAAGTATTAACATATCTTGTCTACGGCTGATCGGGGATCCCCGACGTAAAAAACTTTTACAGTAAATCTCCAAGCGTTGGTAGTCTATACGTGAGTGAAAGAATAGAACCAAATGGGTGGTAAGATGCGGCGCTAAAAAAAACACTGGAATCGCTGTTATTACTTTATTATAATTTATTTAATAATGGTTCTGGAATAATAATAATAATTATAAAATAATATCGTCTGATAACATACAATATTACACAGAATTGCCTTGCAGTTACAGTTAACATTTGTAACAATTCAATTATTATTCAAGTGGTGTGGTGCAACTTATAGAAAAAACTACGACTGTATGTATATACCAAAGAGACCAAAATAAAATAAGAAGTTGAGAATAAATTATTTAGTTTCATTGGAAATTAATGTTTTTTTTATTTATGAAAATACATTTTCTAAACTGCAGGAACTCTTTTTTAGTTATAATTTTTATCAACGTAAGTTTCCATTTAAATCAACAAAAGTCTCCAGAATTTACATTTAAAAGATCAAGTAGTAAAGGTCACGAAAATATTTTGTTTTATTTTATTCACGCATGATTTATTGATTTAAAAAATGTATAATAAACTTTAAATGTGTCCACAGTCATTCTAATGTTATTAGTAAAAGTTTGTAAAATAATGTCTCGTGAAATTTCGTTGTCTCTAATTATATATAAGAGATTCTTATTTAATTATCTAATTTCTATCGGCAGCAGCGTTCGAACGATCTTAAGGCGTTTTGTTGTATCCCGAGTGGGCCTAATATCTACCTTCCAAGCGATGTGTGTCCACGTATACACAAATATAGACAACAAGCTGAATCCTCGTTCTTCGCACGGGATATTGTTATTATTTATTATTGGGAGAAATTAAGGATTTTTTTAAAAGCTTAATGGCGTGGTTCTTAGCGCTAACCGAGAAACACCGCGAGGAGGTGACCATGTATCATTTCTCATGGGGGGGAGTTTTATTTTCGGCAGGCACCCTTGCCTATTGCCTGGGGCGTTATCAGCTGAGCGCGGCTGGACAGGTCTCTCCCCCCTCACCCCCTACGCTCGCCACCACTACACACCACCCCGGGCCAGGCCCTCTCACTCACACAAACACTACAAACACCACAAAATTCAGCAAACTATAAACTACAGACGTCAACAGTCTCCTGGAGTTGCATATTAAAACGTAATTACATATTTAATTAATTGTCTGTATTCATTTTTTTCCACCCCTTAGAAGTATCTATTGGGTTAAAAATAATTGTTATATTTTTCGAAGGTATTATTAGAACAAACTTATCTGATTATTACCTAACCTTTAAACGCTTAAAAAGAGTTTATAAATCAATAGTGTTGATTAAGGTAGTTTCATCCCCTTACTCATAAAACATCGGAATGAAACATCTTTACTTTTCCTAATTAACTTATAGGGAATATCTGTGCCAAATTTCAGCCTTCTATCTTCGTGGGAAGTGTGAGAATTAGTGATGAGTGAGTGTGTGTGTATATATATATATATATATATATATATATATATATATGAGAGAGACATTTACTACCCCTAACCCCACCTTCCGAAATTTGTGGTTTCACCAAACTACTTGAAATGATCTTCAGCCATGTACAAAGAAAGGGTAGAGGGATGATTTTCTGAATACTTGCGTGTTCACAAGATATTCTCCCGTCTTATCCTCCTTCTTCAGACGCAAGTGTACAATAATAGTAAACAAATATAACGTGATTCAAGATTAGATATATCAGTTTCTTGTTGTTTTGTTACAGGCACGAAGAAACCGCAAACCCAGACAACAACATACGTTCCAGACTGTAACCTAGACTAGATAAACTTTATAATATTATAAATGTTTTAAACGCGGATCCATGAAGACATTTTACAATGCGATAAACTCACAACAGAATGAAGGGCAATATTTGTTTCAAGAATTTACCATTTTTTAAAAGTTTCGTGCCTCACGTATAACTGCCCATCCAGACAAACCTTAAGGATATATTATTATTATTAGCACCGCGTCTTACTACCCGTTCAGGTTATACGCACTTACGCTAATGTTGTAATGGTAGGGTGATTGTGAGATGAAATGAAGGACCTACAGTTTAACGTGGAATCCGAACCACGGTGGAGGCCTGGCATTCATCCTCTTAAGGATATAGAGATGAGGAAAGTAGAATATAAGGAGATGTGAATTCTCGTGGAAAGACAAAGAGAACTGAAAGCCCAATTCTGGAGAGAAAAAATATGGTTAGTACACCTGATCTGGATTCGAACTTCTTTCTTCCAATTATTCTCAAAACAGACAAGACGAAACAAAAAAGCAGATATTCAAAATTACAAACATATTTTTGCTGTCAACATTGTTAAAATCTTATTATTTTATCTGTAGGTATTATTTTTTATATATTACATATGCAATTACTTGACTTGACGGTATATCTAGTAGCTTGTTTTTATGTCAAACAACCCACCTCGGTGGCGTAGTTAGCTAACACGCTAGTTTTGTGATGAGCTAGACTGCCGAAGACGAGGATATCGAGGTTCGAATCTCGTTCTGGTAATCTGAGGGGGGTTTTCCTAAATGGTTTTCCACTCTCCCTCCACGTAAACGCGGGATCATTTACTCTATATTTAACCATCCCTAGCCCTAACGGGTAGTAAGCATTATTTTGGTCAAATCAGGCCCTTACTATAAAAATTGGGTTGTCGATCTGTACATGCGCGAGAAAAGGTCCATCAAACCTCGATGGTCGTACTATTAAAAGCTCAACACTAATACACTGTTTTATCAACTCTTGTTCCAAGTATGAAAGATTGACGACCTCGTTCTAGTGGGAGGGTGTGAGCCGTGATAATTGTCCCTTGTAAACGGAACCAAGCTCGGTGCGCGGTGGTCCCAAACACCAGCACCAAGTGGGGCCACCCACCAAGACGACAGCACGACATATTGATGTCCCTCATAGGCGGGCCCGACACGCGCTCCGCTGATGTATCACCCCGATCCCTCCCGGTTTAATGGTCATCAAAGGAGACTCCCGACCGACCGGATAACCAACGATCGTCGACAACTACCAAATTACAGGAGGTTTATAGTCTCGGGAAGAGCCCTCCTTCCGAGTCACACACATTTGTTTCGCCGATAAGCTCTCTCTCTACTGGTTTTAGCGCCATGAGTTCAATTCCAGACGGTGTTATATAATATTTAATTTATTTGAGGTATTTAACGTGCACTTTCTGAACCTGTTAAATATCAGCACACGACTTGTAAATTAACTTAGAGCTAGAACTCAGTAAAAATTATTCGAAAATTCCTTCAAAGTGACGCAAACCAAGACAATATTACCTAAAATTACAAAATTACCTATTAAATATACATGTGTGCAACCAAGGGGTCATAAACAGAGTTGTACATATGAGAATTGTCTGTGACAAAAAAAAAACAGATGTCATCACAATCCGTTCTCAGGTGATTAGCCTGTTATTTTTAACATTATTGAAAATAAGAGGAACATGTTTTCATCTTTGATTCTGTTATTGAGATGGAGGCTTATTCTAATATTCATAACAATAATAAAAATGAAACCATAGAAATACATATTAGGCTATTTGATAATACAGGCACTCCTTAAATTAGGTTAGTTTTATTCGAGTTGTTTTTGGAGTGAAACATCTAATGAAGTATTTTAGAGACTTAATAATAATAATGTCTTTATTTGGGCAAAGTTAAGGCCAGCGCTACCCCAATAGGGCTAAAAATAGGCCAAACTGTAGAGATAAAAAAATATCTGTGAATAATACTTGATAATTACTGTTCATTTTAAGCCAGTTGTACTTTTACTATAAACTATTCTATTCATAGTTATGCACTTTGAATTAATCTAAACCAAGGATGTAGTAAAAAACAAAACTTGTTGAATGTTGTTCATTCACTTCACTGTACTCTATGACAAATCAAGAAAACAAATGAAAACTATTTTCATCACGAAGAAATCATCCAAAGATAAAAATAATTAATTTGTCACGTTATTTTTGACTGGGCCTGGAATGATTATACCCATCAATTTTAGAAACTGACTGTCCAGATTTGTTGGCATTGATGTGCGGGTAGGCTATCCGGTTTCACAAGAGTACCCGGATAAGACTCGAGTTCCCGTTTCTGAACAACCTGTCAAGAAAATGGGGGGAGGGGGGATATAAATAAACAAGGTAGCTTGTTTTCAAAAGTACCTCGGCAGTAACCGAGTTACTCCGTTTCAAGTCTAAAAGTAGATTTCCCCAGTTAACATTTGGGGGTGGGGGGCGCAAAGGATCTGGGACAAATAGTTTAATAATATACTTATTATCTCGACCAATGACCGGTTGATTAAATTAGTGCTTTTTTTTAAAATCAAAACTCACATTTTTTTTATCATACTACAATATCAAAAAATGGTGACCTCAAAAGGTCTTTAATATCTGTCAAGGGTGTCCTGGAATTTAATGACAACTTTTTCTCTTCATTTATAAAGTTTTTCATCTAATGCCGTTAGGCTCATTACTGATATTCAACAACTGTTGATATCACCATGTGAAGAAAATTGAACTCTTTTTATAGATTGGAGCAATATTTTATTTATTTTGGGCAAAACAATTACAAAAACACTGCACTTGTCCTTTCCTTAGATACCCACCATAAAATATATAAGGTACATTTAATTAAATCACTCAGCCAACCTTGTCCTTCTTGTATCAAGGGTTTTTTTTTTCATTAGCTTTACGAAATAGGATGGCTTGGTGTTAAAAGCATTGGCACGCAAAATCAAAGGTCCCGGGTTCTATTCACATGCCCAGGTTGTGATTTCTAACGTATTTAAGATATATTCTAGCATCAAGACTGATCCTGTGAACAATCACAAAGTACTAGTTTGTGATGCACATGAGACAATGTATGTTTAGAATAGATGTATTGGGATATATTTTCATTTTATACCATTAGTAGTACTAGCATCAGCAGTTTTTTTGTACATTTTTTGTAGCAACAAACACAACACCCATTCTCTCGGCCATCAACGCGTCATTTTTGAAGAGGAATCGCCAATGTAATGTGTTGTCAAGGAGGTCGATGATTCTGACGTTTTACACTCTAGTGTTAAAACATTCCGAATTGGCGAAGAAAGGAGCAGAGGAGCTAACCTCTATTGTTTGTCTCAATTTAGCTGAGAAGGGGGATCTGCTACTAACGCTACTAATCCACAACCTCAACTTATCTGAGACGAACTCTACTCGCCGCGTAATTTGGTAAACTTCTCTTGGCGGTGTTGTTTTATCGATCGTATTTTTTTTTATGTTTCTTAAGAAGGAAAGTTAAGGTGTTACATTTTCGGGTCTCATAATTAAGTCCCAAATAAAAAGTGTTTGTTATTCCATCACGAAAAGTGGTTTTTATATCGAAAGAAATGGCTCCCAACTAATTATGTGGCGAGTTGATGATATTACATAACCATAAATATCCGCTGCACCTTTCTTTCTTCAAGGTTGATTGCGTGTTTTTGTTTAAGGTTCTTAACATGAGATTTGGGAAAAGTTGGAGCATAAACTGACTGTCTCAGCTCCTTCGTTGGCTGGAACTAGTATTTAAATGAAGTTTTGCATTTTGTCAAAATATTTTAAATTAGTTCTCGTGACTTCTGTCTCGCGAGAACATTTTTATTGAGATGGCGCCGAGTCTTTTCTTGTTTGGTAATGATTCTCTTTCATCTTTTCTTTATCGGATTACACTTTCTATGTGAAGGCTCTACAATGTGGCATATATTAATCACGAAGAACACATTTTACAATAATCTCTTAAACGCTTATAAATTAACAAAGGAATGCCTCCTCCAGAAAATTGTCATCTTAGCCAACTCATTAAAAATAACACTAAAAGAATATTAAAATGTTTGCTTTAGTTGTTTGTCACTTAAATGAACACAAAGGTTGTTCATTTTGTGTGTTTGTTAAAAAACAAATGTTTATAACTAAGTTTAGTTATTATAAAATCGCTTTTAAAGCCAGAAATAAGAATAATTGCCTATTTAGTCTAGCGGTATCTCTCTATATTTACACCAGGAATGTCCAAATACACATAATGGGCACAACTAAATAGTTGTGCTCTCACTCCAGAGAAAATAATGTAAAATGTTTACTAGGCTGGAATTTTTGCTGCGATTTGGTTAGGTACTTGACTGAGTTTTAAACTTGTGTAAAACAGGTCCACAGTAAATATATATTGACAGTCTTTAATAGAACATTTCTCAAATTTACAAAATATTGTCAATACACTTTCTTACAGTTAAACATTTTTTGTGCTCCACGTATTAATACCCTTCTAGGCTATCCGCATATTTATATTATTAGAGCAAGGTTGAGGAGGGTATCATTTTAGAGGAAATGTAGGCCTACCTGCATATGATTGGAGAGAGAGAAAGGAAAACCAGATGAGGTTGATGGATTAGCCTTCATGTCTATAAATGAGAATCACAGCTTTTTTCAATACAGTTTTTTCAGGCCTAATTAATTCTTTAAAATTTAAATTTAGAATAATGTTTGAATCGTTTGTTCACCACTATTATTTCTTCATCTTGTAACAATCTGATTCTGTGATCGGATACCGTACTTGCAATTCTTGGTAGGTTATCACGGACACCCAGTGTTTCATTATGTAGTGTATTCAAGTCGGCGTGTTGTGTGTGTCTTGTGGTTCATAGTCAGTCACACAAACAAGAAAACTATTAGCGCTGTGCCTTTGTTTGGGTCCGAGGCGTGGCTAACAAGACGGACACTCGCTTCTACAAGTCTGTACCACTGCGTCAAGGAGCAGGGATATTAGGAACATACTACCTATAGCTCAACAGCTGAACACTCACTTCTACAAGTCTGTACCACTGTGTCTAGGAGCAGGGATATTAGGAACATACTACCTATAGCTCAACAGCTGAACACTCACTTCTATAAGTCTGTACCACTGTGTCTAGGAGCAGGGAGATTAGGAACATACTACCTATAGCTCAACAGCTGAACACTGACTTCTACAAGTCTGTACCACTGCTTCAAGGAGCAGGGATATTAGGAACATACTACCTATAGCTCAACAGCTGAACACTCACTTCTACAAGTCTGTACCACTGTGTCTAGGAGCAGGGATATTAGGAACATACTACCTATAGCTCAACAGCTGAACACTAACTTCTACAAGTCTGTACCACTGCGTCAAGGAGCAGGGATATTAGGAACATACTACCTATAGCTCAACAGCTGAACACTCACTTCTACAAGTCTGTACCACTGTGTCTAGGAGCAGGGATATTAGGAACATACTACCTATAGCTCAACAGCTGAACACTCACTTCTATAAGTCTGTACCACTGTGTCTAGGAGCAGGGATATTAGGAACATACTACCTATAGCTCAACAGCTGAACACTCACTTCTACAAGTCTGTACCACTGTGTCTAGGAGCAGGGATATTAGGAACATACTACCTATAGCTCAACAGCTGAACACTCACTTCTACAAGTCTGTACCACTGCGTCAAGGAGCAGGGAGATTAGGAACATAATACCTATAGCTCAACAGTTGAACACTCGCTTCTATAAGTCTGTACCACTGTGTCTAGGAGCAGGGAGATTAGGAACATACTACCTATAGCTCAACAGCTGAACACTGACTTCTACAAGTCTGTACCACTGCTTCAAGGAGCAGGGAGATTAGGAACATACTACCTATAGCTCAACAGCTGAACACTCACTTCTACAAGTCCGTACCACTGCGTCATGGAGCAGGGAGATTAGGAACATACTACCTATAGCTCAACAGCTGAACACTAACTTCTACAAGTCCGTACCACTGCGTCAAGGAGCAGGGAGATTAGGAACATACCACCTATAACTCAACAGTTGAACACTGACTTCTACAAGTCTGTACCACTGCGTCAAGGAGCAGGGAGATTAGGAACATACCACCTATAGCTCAACAGCTGAACACTGACTTCTACAAGTCTGTACCACAGCCTAGCAGCTAGGCACTAGTCGATGTTAGCTATGCATTACGCATGCATATAAACCCATCCCTAGGGGTTGTTACTTGATGTAATATATATCTACCATTCCTTATGTGAGAAGACCTTGAATACACTATTTTTATAAGAGTATGTCAAAAATAAGACCAACAATGATGGATTAAATAGTCAAGCTATTATATTTAATTAATATAATTAATGCATCTAAATTTAATATTCTCTAAAATGAAAACCGAGCCAAAGATGGTTTTGATACTACTGAACTAAACAAGTGTCCACGGTTTGATCCTGGAATGGTCGAAAATTGTATCGTTGGTGAAATGTGGGTTTTCCCTTACACAGTGATGAATTAACGACCAAAGACTGGATGTTGTGTCTGTTCTAGATTTAAATTTATAAGTAGTTAAATACCTCAAATAAATTTAATTTAATTAATTTAAAATAATAACATAAATTTTAGTTGGTATTCAGGTATTAAAACAGTTTTATATCTTAACATTAATGTCTTCATATAGGCCTACTCACATTGAAGAAAACCAACTTGTGAAACAGTTTATATATTTCAAACCTGATTCATAAAACTGGATCACGGGGCACTGAAAGCTCTTATCTGTACGTAGCTCACTATTCCATTGACAATGTTGTTATTGATTGCATGCCTCTGCTTCTGTCTGTATTGGATGCAACAAAACATTTTATAGATCTTCTTTTTGCCTCCCTTAATCTCCTTGTTTGTTGAAAGTATGCTATTAATTTACATTCAACACTTTCAAGTTTTTTTTTAATGTGTTTGGCCACAATACCAATTATTCAGAGCAGTTATCGATCAGCTCCAGATTAGAAAGAAATACCAATACAGAAAACCAATACAAGTTTGTATAGAAGTTATAATGATTAGAAATGTACTAACAACATATAACTTATAATTAGTATAGTTGTTAACCAAACGAGTGAGCTGAGAAGAAATTTAAGTTTCACTTTAAGGTGGGCGATGAGAAATTCCACATTTACCAAGAAGAGGTTTGTTTCGCGCAAAATGCCATAACTCCGAGACCAAAACAAATGGCTATAAGTATATATCTATTGCTTGGATATTTAATCCAACATAGATCTAGCCTCATTCAAATAAATAAGGAGCCGCAGTCTAAGGGCCAGTTTCACAGTCATATTTAGTACACCTCAAGAGCGGCGCTTCACTGAATATTAGACGACCCCTGCCTATAGGCCTACTTGAATGGAATGAGCCAGTTTCGCGTATGAAACTGGCTCATTCCATTCTGGTCCGAGTAGGTGTCGTTATATAGCACCACACTTGAGGCTTACTGAATCTGTGAAACTGGCCCGAAGTGTCAAACATAGTATAGTCTGGTACGTCAGTCCAGGGTGTATTGAAACTGTTTATTATAATTGGTTTCCCACTCTGCCTACACGTAGATACTGGTATATTTACCCTAAATTATATCTGCCTTGTACCCGCCACTTTACCGTAATTAATATAGATATACATGTGTGTATACATACAGTGGTTGATTTCTAAGATTCTAGGTACCGGAACGCACTAGCACCCCTTCTAGCACCCCTTCTCCCCAGATTTTTTAAGCTTCAAAAGACGTGTTTTTAAGCCATTAATTTCTTCTAAGAACAGAAGAAAATGTTTTAAAATTCATCATAATGTGATTTTGTTTGAATGAATTTCGTGTTTGCTTTAATAGAGGTACCGGAACGGCGTTCCGTCAGAAGTTAAGCACTGTGTGTGTGTGTGTGTGTGTGTGTGTGTATGTGTATGTGTATGTATATATATATATATATATCCCTAACGAGTAGTTAGACGCGGTGACATAGTTTGAGGTACGAGACCCAACCGGGCGTAATGAGATGTTTTATCCTAAATATATCCACTCTACCTCCACTTACACTTCCTCGTCCCTACTCCTTTGGTGTAAATGTATGCATAGGCCGGGATGGTGGCAAGATAATGAGTACAAAGAAATAATTGTTAACAATCATCATTTTTGAGTGCAAAGCATTAAGGAAAAAATTATTTTATGAAGTTTTGGGCAATGACAACTCTAGATATGTAGGTCTTCTATGGCCACAGGTTGACATCTACTTTTCTTTGATCAGTTAGTCAGGAGTCAGGAGTCAGGAGGAAGACAGGTCGCCTTTGAAAGTTACTAGTACCACTTTTACGTAATTATACGTCGAGGCATGTGATCTGCATATGTCACTTAGGATAGATATTGGCAATGCCTATAAAAGTAAACTAGTACAAGGCATATAGTAAAATGTAAATTTTTGCAGCAAAAAGGGTTTGTGATTTTTAAAGGCCCGTTCCTATGAAATTCGGACTGTAAAAGTGATTGGAATCTGTAATTTATTTCAAAACGGTTTTGGAGGAAAATAATCTTAGGGAACTAGCCTCCCATTTATTTATTCCTATAATGTAATCGAATTCTAGTCGCGCGTGCACCTAGCCGTGACTCAACTTTAGCTAAAGATACTCGTTAGAGGGGCGGAAAGACGACCTAAAAATAAGATATTGAGATTAGAAATTAAGAATGGTATGCTCAACAGGGACAACTGTAAAATAATAGTCACGGTGAGTATTAACTGGAACAAGTATGTTAATGTGACTATTGTAGATGAAAGTAGTATGGTTTTTGAGTGGATAGGCCTATATGAAAATTCCGTGACTTTTCCCAGTTTTGCAGGTTTCTGGACACCCTGATATTGAAAATGTATGTTCGTATGTTTATTTCTAGCTGTGGGTCACTTGTCATCGTGCCCCCTCCTCCTCAGCTCGGTGACTGTGTGACCATCTGTCTTCAAAGGCACATGTAACATTCATCAAAAAGCATGACACAAAATTAAAAACCTGTCTCGTTCTCTCCACTGTGGCTCGGGCGCGTACCATTTATTGAGGGATGTTCTTGAAATTGATTGGAGGACAACAAAATATTCTCAAGCGACACATCCATAGTGTCTACAAATGTTATTTTTTTTATAATGGAGAGGCGTACATTCGTACTCCATCTCTGTGCTGGGCTAAAATAATACAAATACATATTGAATCAAGGGCTGACTTAATAGGTTTAATAGATAGGTTCAACCGGATAAAAACTTAGGACTTAATATATTTAAGAAATGAGAAAATATAATATTGACAACTTTTTTTTTTTTTGTCAATTAATTGTTGGTCCATAAAGACAACAGAAACTTGATTTTTCACTTAAGAACACATTAATTCACACCATTTACTTATCGGTAAACTACCCTCAATTTGAGGGCTAGGGTCCAAATAAAATAAAAATCTGAGGCATTATCCAATAAAATATAAATATCAAGTTTGAGCAAAATCCAACAAAGCGTTTCAGAGTTGTGATCAAGGATAGTATTGTAAAATTCCTTCTTTTTTTTTGCCGGGAAAATTTTCACGATTACAATACTTTATCTTGATATGATTAAGTAAAAATTAAATCTAGATTGAAAAATAATTATTTTATAACAATCCAAATTTAGCTGTTATCAAGTGAATAATCCAGAAAATATCTAATATCTCGACACACACGATTGCGCTTTATCAGAAAATGTGCCAAAGTGCTTTTTTCTGTATTATTCACTTGACAAAAAGCGAAGTGGGGATCTGTTTAAGCTTTTTTTTAAATACATGTTTTTCAATGTTGTACTTTATTTTTATTTTTCTAAAAGGGTGTCACTGATCTCAATTCTGCTATTTTCTAAAGAATAATATAGAAAAGTCCACCACGATGCGACATCTGGTTAGAGCTTTTAATAACTAACTGGGCTATATCCATGGGAGAAGACTGGCTCTTTAAGACCCTCGGTATTTATTATAGGGTTCCTTAGACCTGTTTTTACTTCAAACCCGACGACGAACAATAAACCAAGTGACAGGCCAGCCCCATGCAGGGGAAAGAGTACTCGAAGTACTTGTGAGCTAGAGCTAGATAACTATCTCCGTCGTGTCCTCGTCAAATATAATAAGAACCATTACCGGGGCTGATTAATGGGGGCGTGGCGCGGCCGGTGTTCCACAGGCTCCGGTGATCGGACCTTCGTTTACATCTCGCACAGAAGCACACCACGAGAACATCCATCACATCCATCATAATATCAAAGCTGCACGATGTGTTAGATTTGTAAACAGCACCAGACATTCGTGGGGCTGTTGTACCTTCATACTAAGAGGGGTATTTACCAAACTTTGGGAGTCCTCATAGGGGCAATGAATCCTCCCTCACAGCTTGGAAAAAAGTCATACTTGTTGGAACAATGAAGAGTTTGTCTGTTTGTCGTGTGAATTGCGCGATATCTACCACACACAGAGGTCGGCCATTTTAAAAATTAGTAGCCCTGTCAACGAGTCACCTATATAACAAAAACTCGATTTTTCTCTCAAACTAGTTCGTACAGAGCGAATCCAACGGAATGAAATTATTTAAACTAGAACCGGCAAATTGTTAGTTGATACATTTGAAACATGTGTGTAAGTTTAGTAGATGTGTGCGAGTAGGCATTTTTCACTTCGAGTCGAGCTCGAAACCGAGTTTGAATGAAAACATCGAATTTTTTAGATTTCTACTAGTATAAAGAAAAATGGTAGGTACTATAATATTTAAAGTTGAATTTCTGTACTTGTACAAACCTAGAGTTTTAGAACAATTTTCTTTTTTCGATCAAATTAAAATCATACAAATTCGGATTTTTACATATGTTTAATATAATTGTACTTAACTAGACAAAGGAAAAAACATTGAAGGACTTTATTTGCTATGGAATAATAAGTTATAATTTAGTAAAATTAATCAAACTTTGAGTTTAAAAAATAAATCGAAAATTACGAATACTCAATTGTTTCGAATTTTGTAAAAATCCTTCAGAGTCGAGTTCGAGCAGCAAATAAAACTCAGCTCGAACTCGAATTTTCGAGTACTCAAAAGCCCCAAATATTTAGTTTATACATTGTTTTAGAAACTTACATATATTATAGCAATAAGTTAAGGATATACTTATTACAATCGATGTATGAGTAGCTTCGATAATCGAGAAAAAAAAATAGCACTTAATTCCTCTTGTCAAGGTTCATACTTTTTGTTTGGTGTGTACATGCTCCACAAATCAAGAACTCAATCGCTGTCCCCACTGCCCCTAAAAGCTCTCATCACGTGATTTAGACCAGAGATGAGTCTGCCAGAGGCGGTGTTATTACTCAGAAGACCAAACACTACGTGCGACGGGTTCAAGCCAGATTAAAACACACGATTAGTCGTGGGCGAAGGGAGAGAGGGACCAGCTCGGCGGTCGTTGTCGTCAAGTTAAACAGATTAAAAGCTTGGGTAGGTTTGTTGGTAGGACTGAGAGCACAAAAAAAGAGACCCCAATTAGCATATTTACAATAATGAGGTAGAGCTCAACTGTTATAAAATACTCAAATCAAACAAAATTGATAAAATAATCATGTTAGTCCAAATTAGTTGGAAAATGACACCTAGACACGGTACAGAGCCCTGGACCTTTGGCTTAGCGCACCAATGCTCTACCACCGAGCTATCCAGGATTCGTTCCATGCTCGGGTCATTCCTCGCTCATAGTTTAAGGCTGAGTCTGTGATGGATTTATGGGGATAGTCAGCTACATATGAGCAAACAAATGTATCGTGATCCACCATATACTACATTCTACCACGACTCTGGAGGGATGCTATGCCAACAAGTATACAATGACAGATTGTAACTAAAGAGAATTATTGATGATAATATACAGAATAAATTAAAACAAATGACAGCATTTAGAGATGAACATTTTTCGTTAAAATGTTCAGATCAATGAATTCCAGGAGTTGTAGCTGTATTACACGAGAAGATATATCTGTATTAAAGGAAGAGATGTATCTGTATTAAAGGAAGAGATGTATCTGTATTAAAGGAAGAGATGTATCTGTATTAAAGGAAGAGATGTATCTGTATTACAGGAGAAGGAGATATAACTGTATTACAGGAGAATAAGATTTAACATTATTACAGGAGAAGATATATCTGTATTAAAGGAAGAGATGTATCTGTATTATAGGAGAAAGAGATGTATCTGTATTATAGGAGAAAGAGATGTATCTGTATTACAGGATAAGGAGATGTATCTGTATTACAGGAGAAGGAGATGTATCTGTATTACAGGATAAGGAGATGTATCTGTATTACAGGAGAAAGAGATGTATCTGTATTACAGGATAAGGAGATGTATCTGTATTACAGGAGAAGGAGATGTATCTGTATTACAGGATAAGGAGATGTATCTGTATTACAGGTTAAGGAGATGTATCTGTATTACAGGATAAGGAGATGTATCTGTATTACAGGAGAAGGAGATGTATCTGTATTATAGGAGAAAGAGATGTATCTGTATTACAGGAGAAGGAGATGTATCTGTATTACAGGATAAGGAGATGTAATTGTATTACAGGAGAAGGAGATTATCTGTATTACAGGAGAAGGAGATGTATCTGTATTACAAGAGAAGGAGATGTAACATTATTACAGGATAAGGAGATGTATCTGTATTACAGGAGAAGGAGATGTATCTGTATTACAGGAGAAGGAGATGTATCTGTATTACAGGATAAGGAGATGTATCTGTATTACAGGAGAAGGAGAT
>CABEEJ010008015.1:11897-26454 GCA_901482245.1 Timema douglasi | reverse complement strand
ATTCCTAATCCATTAGAGTAATTAGTACTTAAAGCGTATAACCCGAACGGATAGTAAGACGCGGTGCTAAATATTATTATTATTTTTATACATTTGCATTAAAATATTAAACCTATTCTATAATCTTAAATGTTCAGCTTATTTTGGAATCCACACTTTTTAATGACATGCAAAAATCGTACACACTTTTTAACATAGTTTATTATAGTTTGAAACAATTTTATAAAATTAGCTCAATGAAATACCTCTTCATAAGATTTCCTCAGAAAAATCTAACATTATTTATCACATGAAATACTTCCCAGAGATAAAGTTCTAAGAAAATCGTTAAATGTATAAATAAAAAATTGAGTTTCAAAAATCAGTCATTAGAAAGCGATCCTTAATTTTTAGTCTAGAATAAAAGCCACAATTTTGCCTAAATATCATATCATAAGTAAATCTTCATGTAGCCAGCCTCCAAGCAAACTACACTGACCTAGTGGCCCCCGTAAATCATGATTTATAAATACAAAGTTTGATCGGAATCTTATCTAATAATATTGGCTGTATCTTCAATTATAAAGAGAGGAACAGACAATATTTTAAGCTTACCTAGAAGGGAACACGAGAGAGGCCAGTATTTCTGAAAGTTATATAGCAATACAATTTTTGGCCAACGGAAATATAACATCACTTCATTAGATCCGTTAATTTAATTTTATATACGTAATGTCAACCGTTCTTGAACATTTACATTTATGAGTTAAGAAACACATAAAACATCAAGCATCATCATAATCTCGACATAGAAAATGTTCCCAATTACAATTCTTTCTCTGTAAGAGAAAGTAATATACATGTTCTGGAGTTGGTACTTGTATCGATTATTTACATATTGTTACCAGGGAACAGGAGGAAATGGTTGAATTCTAAAGAAACTACGCCAGAATTAGTCTAGAGAAAAGATGGGTATTCACTTTTTATAAAAACACTCCTGAGTCTACAGTCAGGATCAAACCCCCGATACCACGATCAGATTGAAGTTCATTAGCCGTGGGAGAAACCCTTCTGCTCTAAAGGTATTTTAATTCAATATAATAATAATAATAATTCCATGGCGTTAGCCCACTATCGAGACATACTGACCGAGCGGTCACAATCTGTTGAAGATAGTACCAACTTCTATAGATATAGTGTCGTGATCAGCACAACGAAACCTCCAACAATTAACTTCAGTTTTCTAGATGAGATCCGCCACCATTTCATTCAAGTAGCTCCTCATTGTCCTCACGAGGCTGAGTTTACCACGTTCCAGACCCGCCGCTTCCCAGAAAATTCTGAAAGCACCGGGGATCAAACCCGGTACCTCTGTTTCTGTAGCCATGAACTTTAATCACTAGACCACAGAGAATATTAATCCAATATACAATATAATGTGGTTTTCAATCATTCTATTTTGTAGATAAAAATATCTTTCAGTATTAAAAGGCCTAAGGGTTGCATTGACCTTTATTTTGAGTATAAATCGGGCAATAAAATGAACATGGTCTGTATATAAACTTAAGAAATTCTTTTTTCTATGTGATCCATTCATTTAATGGGTATTTAAAAGTTCAAGTAAAAAAAGCTGTCCTTAGAAAAAGACATGCAATTTAATAAATTAAAATCACATTGCATGTGGTCATCGTTGATGAATTGGTTGGAGTTTTAATCCCTGTTGTGTGCGATGGGAATGGTTTAGTAATTCATTTTTTAATGTATTTTACTCATCCTCTCATCACACCATTGTTGGTGCATTTTCTCTCCGCTACTCTTTTATTTTTAATCTTTTGTGTAAGTTTTCAATAGTGTGTGTGTGTTCTACGTACAACTTTAACAAACTTAAACCCGCCTACATACGGACTAAATGTCGAAACCATCTTAATCTAGTTTGTTGTTGATGGGCGGGTCGGGGCTCAAATATCTTTATTGTACTGGTTTACTAAATAGTTTCTTAATCTCTAGTGTCTCTTCTTCATCCCGACAATATTAGCGCAATTAAAATCAATATAATCCGAACTATTAGTAAGGCACGGATAAAAATAGTAACACACATTTATAAAAAAAGAAGTGTATTGGCAATGTTTTAATTAATTGAGTCTGTATAAAATTAAATGACATTTTCCTGCTTTGGGGGCTATGGGGTCTTGGGCAAAAGATTGTTGATGCTGGGAAGATCGTGGCTCAAATCCCGGTAAGGTATATTGAACTTTTTCCTATCTTGTTTTCCACTCTTTCCACACAAATGTGAGTACATTTAATTTAAATTCAACCTTTCTGATCCCTACCATATTAACGCCATTAGTACATGACTGGTTGTAGGATGTGGCGCCAAAAGAAAAAGACACATTTAAGAAAGTTTTAGGGCAGTGGATCCAAATTAGTTACCACTCATGACCCCCGTTTTATCTAATCATTACAATCTAATCTATCCTATGTATAGAAAATAACACCTCCCACTCCCTATATTGATAATTCATGTTAGAAAACTTACAAAACTGAGAATTTGGCACAGTAAATCCGAGTCAAATGTATTTTTACATACTTTTATTTTTACACTAACTAGTTGCAATATAATAATAATGACTATAATAGTAATAGTCAACAAAAAAGGTTAGTTAGGCCTACATGAAAATTTATCAATTACGAAAAAATTCAAATCTATTCATTTGGGTGTGGTATTCGTGAGATAAATGAGAACTTTTTTCCCATCACTTCTTGAAAAACAGGTTAAAGGTTGGACACTGACTCGAAAATCCAAATGAATGTCAAGTCTATTTTTATACTAGTTTTATAATGACTAAAGACACTTCAAGAAAAGTGAGTTACTTATTTTTGAAACCAGTGTTTCTGTATCTAACATCTATGCAAATATCTCAATAGATAGTGCTAGTATCGCAAAATCATCTTGTTGCATGCCTGACATTTTTGCTCGTTTCTCTGCTATAAGATGACGAGCCACAGTTCAAGATGACGAGCCACAGTTCAATAATGACGAGCCACAGTTCAAAATGACGAGCCACAGTTCAAAATGACGAGCCACAGTTCAAAATGACGAGCCACAGTTCAAAATGACCGATACCACTGAACGTTTACCTAGTTGTAGCTCAAATAATCACATTTCTGATACACGTTTGGATAGATAAGAGGAAATTAACAGCCAAGTTGATAATAGTGATCTGGATGTATCCTACAAACCAAATAAAGATGGGTTTTCAACTTCAACTGATGTACATTTTCCCCCCAATAATTATTGGAATGTCATGCCTCCAATATTATGCGTTTATTGTTGCATCAAAAGTTAAGCCATTAAATTATTTCATTCATGACATAAACAGAATAAAATGTTCTCTTCATTTTCATATTTTAATTTTTCATTAGCGCTCAGTGTAAAACAAAGCTAAATGTATTTGATTTGTTTACTTTGTGTATTTGTTTTATGATGTTTGGATGCCAGCAAGTGTATGTCACGCTCCCCTAAAACACCCCACAAAGACAATCTCGCCAACGTTGAAAACACTGAGATCATCTTCCCACTCTAGAACCAATAGGAAATGTGGCCGCGGCCAAGGCAAACTATACGTGAGTGAAACAAGTTAGAGAGAAAAACTGTAGAAGGCCGTTAGATAGGACTTCCATGCCTCTGTAATAAAAACTTCAGCGAAAAACTTATGTAAGGAAGACGTTTTTAATAACTTTTGGTATTTATCAACTTTTTTTATGCATCAGAGTTCTCAAAAATTTAATCCTAAGAAACCCGTAATCAGCTTTGATTTAAAACAATCTCTTCCATTTCTTAAACTCGCAGCAGGGCAGGCTTTTTACTGCAGAAAATTGTGGCTGTACAACCTTAATAGTCCACGATTGTGGAAATTGACAAAGGTACATGTATACATGGACTGAAGACATCGCAAAGAGAGGAAGTGAAGAGATCCTAGTGTCATTCTCGAATTTCTTGAAGAAGATCCTCAATCAGAAGAATTCACTGTCTTTACGGACAGGCCAGGCCAAAATAAGAATTGGGCTATGATATCTCGTTGGCATCAATTCGTCAAAGAACAACGCCTTGAGGATATTCAGCATTTTTATTTTATTGATATCTGGAAACACTCATTCGCCATAGGCTGAATGAAGACTACAAAGTTCTCCAGAGTTGGTAGACCTGTAGGTGGAGAACTACAAAATCTGCTGCCAAAATATAGAGCACCATTGAAGATTAACAAGAAGTTGGATGATGCGAGTCCTTTTTGTTCCTCCTGTCCTCCACAAATTTTA
Source organism: Timema douglasi (assembly GCA_901482245.1). Lineage (NCBI taxonomy): Eukaryota > Metazoa > Arthropoda > Insecta > Phasmatodea > Timematidae > Timema > Timema douglasi. Next base: position 22,158 of record CABEEJ010008015.1, on the reverse strand, counting down.
CAACAGACTCAAACCTGACAATGATAAAGATGCCAATGTGAAAATAGTGATTAAGTTAATTGTGTTATTTTAAAGAAACTGTATTTTTAGTTATTTACAGCCACTAATTAGTTTTTACCCTCGTAAAAATTACATGTTAAATGTAATCTAAACAACTGTTTAACAAGATTAATTTTTAAGATGTTTTTAATGTTAGTAAAATGACTCTTTGTACACAATAATAATTTTACTGCCATTATTCCACATCATTTCTCTTTCTTTAAAAAATAAGTAATCGAAAACGCAATAATATCATAAGACACAAAAATAGGTGCATTGTCATAGTAAATAATGCTCATATTCAGTAAATAATCAGAAGAGCAATAAAGTGACAAACCACACACTTTAATATAATTGGATAAAATTATTATTATTTAAATTATTAAGTTACACCATAGCTAAACAAATGCACATAAAGGTTCCTATTTGTTTTGTTTGACAATAGTTAAATCAACAAAAAGATTTATATAATTATGTTTATCTATATATTTTTCAAACTTTTAAAATCCCTACATCTCAGTTTCTCCATAATGTGGCTTGTCACTATAATGCGATAAGCCCTTCAATTGTAGTGCTATTAAAGATAAAAAAACCTTTTATTTGAAATATATTTTTTCTAAAACCAATGTTTTCTTAGCTATATGCAAATATTCTTTTTAGTTCAGGTCTTTGAAAACTAATGAATTTTATTTTTAGTCTTTGGTGAACAAAGATGTTTCTCTTGTCTCAATTTTTCTGTAACAATGTTAGTAGTTTCTAATGCCATAGGGTAAGCAAAAGTGTATATTATTTCATTTATGACTTTTGCTGTATGTAATGTTTCTATAACAATGTATACCTTTTATTTCGTTTCACAAATCATGCGAGTTTTTGGTAAATGTTTATTTTAAGATAAAAGCGAGAGAAAGTTTGTGCGGTGCGCCGTACCATTTTTTTAAATCACAAGTGAGTCCATTTAAATTTAAAAATTTCTTCACAAAAACTTATACAAAACACGCTTTGCGTTAAATTACTATTTACTATCACTGTTAGTGTTTGCCTTTAAGACAAGCGGCCTTCGGGACTTTCACGGAGTCTCGTTTCAAGTTAAACATTTACAACAGAGCATTCCTGTGTCATTTTAATGTGCGCATATGTCATATTAAACATGATGTTCTAAAACATGTTCGATAAAGTACAGGGTGGGGTGGAAACAATTGATGATCTATGGTGAGGAAAGTGATGGACAACGTCCTGAGGTTTGTCTGACGTCCGTTGGAACTCATAAGTGTCATCTTCAAAAAGTGCATAGTGTAGTATGTAATCGGCTTTTATTTAGCGAGTGAATATTTACTTTTTAATTAAAGTTTTATTTAAGTTACCAATAGTCTAATTGTTTCGGCCCCACCTGTATTATTTGTTGAGATAAGTAAAAGTGTCGAGAGTATAACGCTCTTTTACAGCAACAAGACCCAAACACGCAAAGCCCTGGGGTGTTTTTAAAGGGTTTAATAGGCCTTTTACACGCAGAGATTTCCATTTAAACAACTGTTAATTAATGCACATTTCTGGAAATGGAATATGAGGAAAAAAAGGATTGAGTTTAACTGTTGAAAACCCATTAAAATCACCAGTTAGACGTTTATAATCAAACCAAACCTGACGTAGAGTCAACAAATCACGTCCGGCTTAAGAATAATTGATCTTCGTCCGACAAAACCAAACTTTTGATAGAATCAGCGAATTACATCAGGCATGGGATTGGTAAAGCACACCCAACATAAAATCAGTGAAAAGAGCTTATCTGATTAATATCAATCTCATTTTCCAAGTACCCCTTTCGGTGGCCGCATGGTCAAAGGCACTACTCTAGCAATAGACTAGAATGCCGCATATGGGGAGATCGTGGTTCAATCCCGGTCGGATGTACGTACCATGGTGTTTTTTTCCCTAACTGGTTTTCCCACTTTCTTCAAGAAAATACGGTCATACTTCTAAATTCAACCTTTCTCACCTTAACGCATTAGCGTGATTAGTACATAAGCGTATATCAAGAATAGGTAGTAAGACGCAGTGCTAAAAAAATATCCTAGTGTCACGTTGTGTTTTTAGTAATTTTGGTTTTATTTTATATTGAAAATATAACTTTATATTTCTACCTTATTTAGGAAATGATATATTTTTCACTTTGATAATTTATTTCTTAGGCTCAATTTTATTCAAATACTTTTATTATTTGCATAGATTTTAATATAAAAATATAAAAATATCACAATTAACTAAAATTAATGCTCCCGCATATCTGTATTATATTACTCAGTATTATCATAGTAAATTAAGCTATGTGCTTAACGAGATAAAAATTCCGCCACTATCGTAAAGATTATGTTGTTAGGTAAAGCAATGGACACAACACTTGATATACTAATATAAAATCGCATTAAACCCTCAAAGGTCACATTTCCGTCAGCGTATTGGTGGACATTTGGTATTGAGCTTTGAATGATTGCTTAAACGTTATAGTCAAAAATTGATTCTGTAATCTCGATCTTTAAATTGGAATAAATTAAAATATTTCCTATCCACAGAATCGATTACTTATTCAAGGAATGCGCTCACGGATATAAAGAATGAGCCAAGACGAGTCGTCCACGCTAAAAGGGGATCAGTGACCTGCTCTAGGTTCTAACCTCCTTTCTCCAGCCTGTTCCTGTGCCGGGAAGGTAGGACAGGAACATTGCCCTGGGAGAGACAACCTCTCAAACACAGACGTGATGCCACTACTGCATACCTCAGCCGCGGCTTTTGTGCACCGCCGCCTTTTGGAGGCAATAGTGCCTGAACATACCGTTTGAATGATGGTTTTTAGAGGCACATTTAACTCGACAAGGAGGTACCTGGAACCGTACTTCTAGGAATCAGCCGTAGTAGCCCACTTAATTTCACAGCATGGGAAGAAAAACCCATTTCGATCATAAAAGGGTTGAGTCACAGTCTATCTAAGGTGGTGATAAATGTCTGATACACTTAACAATTTTTAGTGTTGTCAAGTCCTACGATGAATGACTAAGCTGGGATGGAAGGTTGCGCGATATAGGGTCCATTATTGTACGATTTAAAAATAAATAAATATAAGGTGTTCGAAAACAAGTCGCTTGAAAGAAATTCGGTGTAAAAAGGTATAAAGATAGTGGTAAGTGGAGGAAGTTACAAAAAGATGAGTTACACGCCTTGTATTCATCACAATAGTGTTAGGATAATCAAGTCTCTTAGATTAGGGCGGGTGACATTCAGTGCGATTGGGGAGAATCTAGAACCGTGATCAGAGTACTGAGTGGCAAATCCAATGAGTAGAGACCGTTGGGAAGACCTAGACAAAGATGGGGAGATAACATTAGAAAGAGAAAGGGTGTAATTAAGTGGACTGAATAGAACTAGCTCAAAATAGGGGTAGGTGGCATACTTTGCAAGTGCGGCAAAGAACTTTCGAGTTAGAAATGCTTAGAGCTAATAATGAGTGATATTCTGTTTTTACAACAAACCCAGTCTTTAGTCGAATGAATAAAATAATGTTTCAGAAGAAACGTAAACTAACCCCAACAGTTCTCAGATAGTTGTAATGGACTTACTGGAATCTAACAAGATTAAATGAAAGGAAAAACTCTTGGTCAAATTTCGTGAAAAACTGTTTGGATAACATTATCTAGAAAATTAAACTAAATAATGTGGCAAGAAGTTTTTGGAATAAAAACAGTAAGAATACAAACCTTAAATAAATCTTAGTTTTATCCCAATGTCTTGGCCTAAGTTTACTTTTATCAGAACTTCTCAAGTAGGAAAAAAAAACATAACTACAAAACTTTCTGGATAAAAAAATGAAAGTGATAAGAAAATTTCAGGGAAATACATAATATCTTTGGATGGGGTTTGGGCAGTCTAGGCTTTGGAAATAATCATACCTCGAATTCATCGCGTGGTTTATGAACCCTTGCATTTCGGGTCAGAGATCCTTATTTCCTATCCTTATTTGAGAAAATAAATATACTATAACTATCGACCAGAATATATTTAGTAAACGCAAAGTGTGTACACTAAAGTATTAACTTTCCGGCTTAAAGTGGCTGTATTCTGAGTGGGATAATACGGAATCCAAGAGTAAATAATTTTTAATATAGGTTGGCCTGATTTGTTTTTAGCTATCACGGAACATTTAACTTTGTTTTAATCGAATGGGACAGTTTTCTGATTGCGATGTAAAATAGGAATAGAGTAATTTTAGGTAAACAGTAAAAATTAAACGAGAAATTTAAAAAAAAACTATTTACAATACATAACTTTATTTTGGAAATGAAACATCAGATGTTTTATATTGTTTTAAATTGTATAGAGCCAAATAAAACAAGTTTTTAAAAAATCCGTGAAAAGTTTGGAAAAAAAAATCACTTGGATTAGTTTCAAAAAATTGTTTGCTTCATTTGTTTAACACCGAGTATTGTGCCAGATAATACGGAGGGCTGGATAGTTGATAGGCCAGATAGTTGCGGCTCTGGCGTACTGTGTTCATTTCATCCAGTGGCAGCATACTAAAGTGTGAACTGTGCTAACATTTTCCAGCGGCCACAGTTAACACTGAGATATAGATTTGGTCCTTCCCTATATTTCCCTATCACTTCTTTCTGATCCTTACTCAACAAAATAAATTTTATCATCAACTAGAATGACTAGACAATTTAAAGTAAATTCAAGGTGTGAGTGCATTGGTGGTGTTGTAGGGGAAACGCCAATATTAGTCTTTGGGGCGCTCCACGGGTCCAGTGATTTGTTCCTGGTGAAGGAATTTAAAGGGGAGCTTTAGCAAGCGTGGTAGGACTGGTTCAGCCCTTACCATGATCAGGAGGAGCCAGGTTCTGGCATTCCATACATAGTTACTGCCTGAAAACCCTATTTAAAAAACAACAAATACTTTCATATGGAAATTAGGCTTAAATATGGAAATTTAAATGTTGATTAAAAAAAATTATTCAACAAAATATGTTAATGTATTTTTGGTAAAACAATTTTTTCTATAATATTATCTTCGATGGGTGTCTGGTCTAAAATACTACTCTTACATTATTATTATTATTATTATTATTATTATTATCACCACATCTGACTACCAGTTCAGGTTATACGCACTTACACTAATGTGTAATGGTATGGGGATTGTTAGATAAAATGGAGGACACAGTTTAAAGTGGGATCCGAACCATGGAGGTGGCCTGGCATCCCACACATTCACAAGTTGTGATTAATACACGTCTTGTTAGAGGCGAAGGAAGGGTTTGGCAATCAGATTAATCTATGCCGAAACCGTGGACTCTTACAACAGACTAGACTGCTGATGACGGGAGATCAAAGTTCGAATCTCAGGTGGTTGTACTGTGGGGTTTTCCAAAATGGTTTTACATTCCCCCTCAACGCAAGTTTAATTGCAATTCTTCTATATTTACCTTCATAATCCCTAAAACAATAAGCGTAGTTATTACATAAGCGTATAACTCGAACGGTTAATAAGACACAGCGCTAGGAAAAGGTACTTTTTTTCCCTAGTTCAAATACTGTTTTGAGAATATATAAATGGGATATAATATAAACTGTTACACTAGACTCTTTAAAACCAATACGCTGTAGCCGTTAAAATTATACTTGTAATATCACTTAACGACCGGGTGTCGTTAACATGCATACCAGAGGTCGCCAGGTTCAAATACCGACTAGGGGTGAGATTGAACGTGTATGAATAGATGTCAGGTGATAGTAATCTTGAATGTACGTAGGAACCTTGCAGCGCGCATGAGCAGAACAGCCTAGTCGCGTTGCCACTATTTCGTGCGCCACGTTTGAAAGACGTTTGTAAGAGGAGCGAGCGTCTACCTCGAGGTTGTCATTCATGTAATTTAATTAAGTTTAAAAACAACAATATGCCCTTTTAGTTTCAAATATCTTTTTACCGGTGATTTAACATCAAACCCATGGTTATAATCGTAAATAGAGATTTGGGAAACTTCGTTTGTGTTCGGGGCAGCTCAATATTTTATATTTTTTTTATTACCCACTCAAGTTATACGCTTGTGTATTAATTACGCTGATTTTTTTGATATTATGAAGGTTAAATTTATAGTAAGTGTACCCGCATTTGGTTGTAGAGAGTATAGTAAGCCATTTAGGAAAAACCCCTAGGTGCATCCAACCAGGATCGATCCACTATCTCCCCGTCACTGACAGTCTAGTCTATTGAGAGCTCAGCACCCTAGACCATGCGGCCACCGTAGCGCGTTCTCTCAATTGTTGCCAGGTTGAAAGGGTGTGGGAGGGACAGCTCATGTAGGATTATTAATATGTTTTAGGTGAGCACACACACAAAAGCGGCCTTTAGAGTTGTAAATGAATAAAAATCTTTAAATTGATTAAATAATAGTGAGAAAAAGTGGCTAGCTAAGACAATTGTTAAGACGTGGCTATGTGAGAATGTGGAAAAAAATTTAATGAAAGATGGATTGGTGGAGGATTTTTTTTATCACCACTGAACTAGCTTGGGTACGTCCTTTGCCATGGGTCATTCTTCACGCATAACTTAAGGTAACCCGCCTCGGTGGCATAGTTGGCTAACGCGCTTGTGTTGAGCTCTACTGCTGAGGACGGGGAGATCGAGGTTCGAATCTCGGTCGGGTGAACTGGGGGTGGTTTTTCCTAAATGGTTTTCCACTCTCCCTCCATGCAAATTCGGGTTCGTAATTAGTACTTAAAGCGTATAACCCGAAGGGGTAGTAAGACGCGGTGCTAAATACTATTATTATTAACTTAAGGTAGAAGTACGTGACGGCCGTAAGGGCAGAGTACGTGATGGGTGTGTGGAAATCGCTGGGTATTGTGACCCACCATTCGTAACACATCCAATTAATGGGCGACTTTAGGCTTTCATTTGTACAATTGTAATTTTGTTTGTGACCCACTTCAGTGGACGCATGGTCTAATGAGTCTTTCTGAAAAAAGGCTAGACTGTTGACTGGGAGATAAAGTTTCAAAATCTCAATCGAGTGCACTGAGGGTGTTTTCACAAAATGGTATTTCATTCTCCCTCCATGCAAATGCGAGTACACGTCCGTCCCATTAGCGTAATAATACAAGCGTATAATCGGAACAGGTAGGTAGTAAGACGTGGTGCAAAAAAAACACAAAAAAACACATGAATATTGTTAGATCATAATAATGGTGTATCTATAAATCTGTAGCCCATTCGTGGAAATACTAGCCGGTGCCAATGAACCTTTGCCCAGGGGACACCCGAATGTACTAATCGTACATCCTTTCCTTTGAGACTCTTTCCATGTCCCGATGAGATGAGGTGATGGTGATAGTGATAGTGAGTATGAGGGTGTGAGGCAAATGTTGGTCTTAAACTAGCTTATGCCTAAATAGCCTATAAGGCATTCACGAGCTAAGTTTACCTGGATAACAGCTCGAAATGTTACTAGAAGTAACACCTAATATATCACTACGCCAAAAGCTGGCATTTATCACTTTGGATGACTGTAATGAAAACAGATGGTAATATGTTAATGTGATAGTTATCCACAGTATTTTAGGCCAATATTATTTATATATTTATTTGAGGTCGAACACAAAGTTTATTTTTAGTTATATTCCCCTTAAAAAAAATATTAACACCACTTTCACAAAAACTTCTAACGAACATAGCCTCAAAATGGCGACTGACGAATTTTAAACCATATGATTGAACATAACGGTAAACAAGTTTTTTTTACAATGATGCAGACACGCAGTTGATGAAAATACTTTATTCAGTTAAATATTTCAAAATACGGTAAAATAATCATAAAATCATGTATTGTATGTAAAAAAATAACAATTCTCTCTTTTCCAAGTAAATACAATGCCTGTATTAAAAGGTATTGGTGTATGCACTATATTACACAAAATCAGTAACGTTCCAAAACGAGAAATAAGTACTTTTAATTATGTTTAAAATATTGTTTTGAGCTGTACAAAAAGAAATTTAAAAAAATGAAATAGTATGAGAAAACTTAAGTTTACGTTATTTTAAATGTAATATATAACAGGTAATTAAAGATCTTTACATTCGCAGTTGATGAAAATACTTTATTCAGTTAAATATTTCAAAATACGGTAAAATAATCATAAAATCATGTATTGTATGTAAAAAAATAACAATTCTCTCTTTTCCAAGTAAATACAATGCCTGTATTAAAAGGTATTGGTGTATGCACTATATTACACAAAATCAGTAACGTTCCAAAACGAGAAATAAGTACTTTTAATTATGTTTAAAATATTGTTTTGAGCTGTACAAAAAGAAATTTAAAAAAATGAAATAGTATGAGAAAACTTAAGTTTACGTTATTTTAAATGTAATATATAACAGGTAATTAAAGATCTTTACATTTATAACAAAACTGTGATCTTTTACAAGTGTTGGCAAACCAAAACCTAAACATATGATTATCGAACTGTCATCCAGGTAAAAACCTATCGTGAATGGAATATAACTAACCAAACCCAGGTAACCATGGGAGCTATTCCCTTTTTGAGGAAAATCCACCGATAGCAGCCGGAAATCGAACCCGAGACCTCTAGGACACTAGCCAGAGCCATTGAACATTTTTCCACGAGGCCGGTGGTATGTTAAATGTAATTTTCTAAAAATTGAAAAATCACACCTGGACATGGGAGTTGAGCCCAGGACCTTTGGCTTAGTACACCAATGCTCGAACCACTAAGCTATCCAGGAACTTTTTTATGTCCAGGGTCAATCTCACTCATATTTTAAGGCAGAGTCTATGATAGACGTGCGAAAATCGTAATCTTAATAAAATCACATTTATTATAGCCGACAAGTTCCGCACGCTATCTTAAAATATCAGTGAAGAATGATCCTGGTCACGGGACGATTCCTGGATAGCTCAGTGGTAAGAGCATTGGCGTACTAATCCAAAGGTCCGAGGTTCGATTCCAGTGTCCAGGTGTCATTTTTCAATTTTCAGAATCTGATATCTAAATGGAGTAATCCTCACTAAAAGCATAAATAATAGCTTTGGCTATTTGATTCTTAAATGTAATGAATAATTTAAAAAAAACTTCAGTTATGGACTTGTTTGCCACCCTTTTAGCAAAAGTTGTGTAAGAACATTACGATGCCATCAACCCAACATTTGTTTATAGAAGTGTCAATGGACGTGTGTGTGAACCCCATACCTAAGAACATTACGAGCAGGAACTGACGTAACTACTGGACCCGCCATATTAGGGAGGTTAATTGTCATTGCAAGTCTGGCCGGTTGGTTCTTCTCCGTAATCATCCGAATAGAATCTCTCCTCTCGCGGGTTACGTCACACCCGTATTAGTTTTGAGGTTTGGGTGTGTACCGGCAGAGGCCCTCAACAAATAATAACAGAGTAAGATTTTGTTTGGCGTGTGCCGGTCATATGTGGAGCGGCAACATTCAACGCCGTAATTAGGAAAGTTGTTTTGCGGCGACACGTAATAATGTTGTTACGATAGAAAAAAACCGCTTCAGTGACCGGATGGACTAAGGCAAGCTTTGGAGTGGTTGATACCGATCGACCAGTCTATATCAACGGCAATTTTCAATTAATCGTGTAAAAAAGCAACATCGCCATTGAAAGTCTATCTTTTGAACTCGCAAATAAGTCAAGTACTTCCAAATAATAGTTGAGTGTGGCGAAAATATTAGAAGAGATTTAATAGTTAAAACATTTTTTTTCTATTCTATATTTGTTTCTATAAAGTTGAAGACAAATATTCGAGGGAAGATTAAATTTAATTAATAAATACAAGATTTTATAGACTAAAAATAAATCTAAAGTATTTATTTATTTAGCGCCGCGTATTGATACCCGCTCGTTAGCTTAAGTACTAATTACGCTAATAGGTTCGGAATTGGGAAAGTTGAATTAATAGGAAGTGAACCCACATTTGAGTGGAGGGAGAGTGGAAAACCATTTAGAGAAAACCCCACCCAGTTCACCAGACCGAGATTTGAACCACAATCTCCCCGTCCTCGGCAGTCTGGCTTAAGACTAAACTAGCACGTTAACCAACTACGCCACTGAGGCGGGTAAAATCTAAAGTAGAATGGAGAAACATGAGAGATCTCGCTACCTTCTGTAAGTCAATAAATCGATAGGAACCCCCCCCCCC
>CABEEJ010008014.1:6472-26461 GCA_901482245.1 Timema douglasi | reverse complement strand
CACAAAAGAGTACTCGATTTAAGGTGGGAGTGTAGGGGACGCGAGAAAAGACACTTTTTTGCAGTTTTTATAACACTTTTTTTTTACTAAAATAAATAAAATATTTCTCCACTAGAAACAAAGAGTTTAATTTTCTTCACACGGTGATATCCACAGTTGTTGAATATCTGTCATGAGCGTACCGGCATTTAATTGAATAACCTTTTAAACAAAGAGAACAAATTGTCAGTTAAATTCCAGGCACCGTTGCAAGTTATTCAACAACTGTTTGTTGAGGTCACCATGTGGAGAAAATTAGATTTTATTTTTCTAGTGAAACAATATTGGATATGATATTCTGAAAATTGAAAAATGACACCTGACACGGGAATTGAACCCGGGACCTTTGGCTTAGTATGCCAATGCTCTAATGCTCTTACCACTGAGCTTCCCAGGAATCGTCCCGTACCTAGGGTCATGCTTCACTCATATTTTAAGGCAGAGTCTATGATGGACGTGCGGAAATTGTCGACTACAAATGTGTGATTCTATTAAGATCATGGGCTATCAGATAACGCAGCCACCTTCGACTTGGTAGTTGGATTATTGCTGCCATTTGTAAAGCTATTATTATAATTGTACGGGATTGCATATTAATGAATCAACTAGCCAAAAATATTATTTACGATATTTAGATGGAGTAATCCTCACTAAAAAGCATAAATAATAGCTTTGGCTATTTGATTCTTAAATATTGGATATATTTTGGTCAACAAAGTTTTGATACAAAAACAGCACACAAAAAACACTGCCCTTAATTCAAGTTCCCTACACTCCCACCTTAAGGGACTTACCTAGTTTCTTATTAGTAGTATGTGATTAATGAGGATCTTTTCAAAACCAAAACGACCAAATTCATAACTAAGTATTCTTTATTGAGGTGGTTGCACCCATGATATATGGCTTCTTATTAGATGATACACAAATCATGAATACCATACATTTTATACACTTTTTTTTTATAGTTGATCATTTTGGCTTGCCCATCCTAATATATCCCGACATTCACTCAGCACAATGCTTGCCCGGCCTCCCAACGGGAAACGCTGAATTTATCCTATTAATCCTCTCTTGGATGAATTAGCTGCCCTCTGATTGGCCAGGAGAGCAAAGCGATGAAAGATATTTTAACCCTCTTCAAGATGGTAGTTATTGAGGAGAAAGTGCTCCCTTAGGACCTTTTGACTGGAGGATTGGCATTTCTTATGTGTATGATCGGTTGAAACCGCATAGACCAGATACGAACGGGGTTCTACCAGGCCTAGTGCGTTCCCCCCAGATTCTCCGTGTCTTCTTGTATATTCCACTCATTAACTCATTCGTCTAGATCAGTATTTCCCAAACTTTTGTCTAGATCAATGTTTCCCTCATTAACTCATTCGTCTAGACCAGTATTTCCCAAACTTTTGTCTAGATCAATGTTTCCCAAACATTTGTTTAAAAGTTTCGGAGACATTGCCTTAAACCATTCGACCACCGGAGTATTATTATTATTATGGGAAATACTGAATTAAGGGCTTTTGTTTTTGCAGTTTTTATATCAACACTTTGTTGTCCAAAATATATCCAATATTGTTGCAGTAGAAATATAAAATCTAATTTTCTCCGCATGGTGACCTCAACAAACCGTTCTTGAATATCTGTCAAGGGTGTCCTGGAATTTATCGACACCTTTTTCTCTTAATTAAAAAAAATATTCAATTAAATGCTGGTATGCTCATGACAGATATTCAACAACAGTTTATATTACCGTGTGAAAAAAATTAAACTCTTTGTTTCTAGTGGAGACATATTTTATTTATCTTGGCAAAAAAAAAAGTGTCTTTTCTCGCGTCTCCTACACTCCCACCTTAAATCGATTATTCTTTTGTGAACAAGTTCTAGGCGCGCGGGCGCACGCGTGATTTACGACTCACGCACTACCTCCATTGTTTATTCTATAGCGTTTCATTTCAATAATAATAATAATATGTATTTTCAATAAACAAAGAGTGCTTTTTTTAATTTTCTTTGCTTATCATGTGTCGAGTATTTGGATGAAAATTCATACTAATACCTTAATTTTTAAGCTCCTTAAAAAGTTATAATTTTCGTGACATTTCCTCGGTGGACCTACGATAGACTTGTGACATAATTTCGGTTGTAACATGTTTAAAAAATGACTGTCAAACCCTGAATGTTGGACTGCTAACTAACTGGTTTTTTTTTCTTTCTCTTTTTTCCATGTCGGTGGTGTTCTTCGCCATCTCTTTGACGACCTCAGGCTTGAACTCTGCAGAGGAGAGGCATGTAAGTAAACCTGCATATTTAATTAGATACGGGACCTCATTTGACCGTATTCACATATGAGTTGACTTTTAGTGTAGACATTCCCATTGTTTAGTTAAAAAAATGGACTACCACTAAAATGTATACAACTGTATATAGCATAGATTGTCTTAAATAATTTTGGCAAACCCCCATTTTGGACGATCAATATGAAGTAGAGCACCCCCACACAAAATTAAATGAAAATATTCCGTTAAATTTAAGGGCTTGAAATCGTTGCATACTTAAGATGGATGGTTATCCAAAGATTCGAGAAAATATCAACTTCTATAGTCAATTAAAAATAAAGATAAATATTTGTAATTTTTGTATAGCGTTTATATTGATTATTGGTAGTTCGGATCAACATAGGACAAAATATAACGACCCAAATTAATAATTAATATAGTAAGTAAACTTCTAATTTTGCCACTTTTTTTTTATTAAGAATAGGATTTGAGATTCGTTGGTAAAATGATCTTGATTTGTGGAATATTAAATTTCGACACCATCTCTAATTTAATCACAAGGTTAAGTTTTGTAACAAAATAACTCCATTAATTTTATAAACGCACAGAAGAGTTTTGTTATTAGGTCTTCTTTAAGAACCTAGGTTTAACAGAGCTATACGGTATATTCATCTTTGGGACATAAACCAAATTAAAAAACAAACTTTTTCGTCCAAGCGGTACTTATTAAATTTCTCTGGCTTTATTTTTGTTCTCCTTTCGTTTAAACAAATACTAACTTCGTTTTTTCCTTTATAAGTTATCAAGCGTTGAAAACTGTATACTTCTTTTCTTGCTTATGCCTTCAAACTCTTTAGAAATAAACAAAATATAGTTTAATACTGCCCGATTATATTCTTGCCTTTCCGTCTTGCCAACTGTAAAGGAAGGAACTTTTTTTTTGCAAGAAAAACTTTTGCTTGCTTTTGTTAATATAACATATATATATATATATATATATATAATATAAAAATTAAATGAGCATGTAGAGCTGTCTTTGGAAAGTTAAGCTTCTTTCTTCTTTTATCCACGTTTTCCCCTTCTTTCTTTCTTTTTTTTTTAACCTATTTCTCCCCTTTTTACTTTTCCACCCCGTCTGCTCGTTCATACGTACGGAGATATAATATAAAGCATTTTGGAAGGACAGCTTAACTTTAATCAACCCTCCCGACAAAGATTTATGGGGATATAATCCTTCGAAATGAATGAATCAAGGGAAGGAAAAGACTCTTTGCTAGGAGAAACTAAAAAAAAAAAAAAAAGGAAAAAGGGACGTTTTAGTAGTCTAGGTGATATTCCACAGAAGCGGGATCCATAACGTGGTGTGGTTTAAAACGATTGTTTAAGGTTGAATCGTAGTTATTTCGAACCAAGGTTGGTATTTTGCCGTTTTTTTTAGCAAACAATATTTTTTGGTCAAAATAAACCAAATATTTCTCCAATAGAAACATTAACCTCAGTTTTCTTCATATGGCGATATCACCAGTTGTTGAATATCTGTCAAGGGTGTCTTAGAATTTGATGATAACTTTTTCTTTTCACTTAAAAAGTTTGTCATCTAATGCCGCTATGCTCTTGACATATATTCAACAATTGTTGATATCATCATGTGAAGAAAATTAAACTCATTGTTTCTACTGGAGCAATATTTTAATTGAATTTGCCGGAAAAAAATTGTTTTCTATGAAAGCTGAAAAAAATACTTACCTTTTCTTAAATCTACCTACTTCCGTTCCGCCTGAAACAACCCGAGAAAATAGAGTTTAAAATAAACCCAAACAAACAATACAAAGTTTTAATTATTTTGCTTAGTTTTAGTTTTCTTATTTGCTTTGTACTATTGTATTTTTTCCTTTCTAAAGGAGGGTCTATTTGTCCATCAACTAGTTACATTAGGGGGAATGCCAGGCCTCCACCGTGGTTCGGATTCCACGTTAAACTGTAGGTCCTCCATTTCATCTCACAATCACCCTACCATTACTAATCACCCTACCATTACACATTAGCGTAAGTGCGTATAACCCGAACGGGTAGTAAGACGCGGTGCTAATAATAATAATAATAGTTACATTAGCTTATTTGATCTCCGTTTTATGATCTTAAAATAAATGTTACGACGCCATGCACAGACTTTCTCTCTATCTTAAAATAGACATTTATTAAAAACTCAAAAGATATTTAGTGAAAGTAAATAACATAAAATTGTTTCAGAAACATTCCACCAAAGAGCATAAATGAAATAATGCATACTGTTACAGAAACATTGAGAAAAGAGGAACATCTCTGCCCACCAAAGAGCATAGCAATCAATCTCACTTTTCAATGACCTGAATATTTAAAAAAATTTAAGTATTTGCTCATAGCTCAAACACTATTGATTTTATAAAATATTTTTATTTTTAATAGCACTACAACTTACACTAATACGTTATTTCATTTCGGATCCGAAATATTAGCGGGAATAGGCCTATTATCAAAGTTTTGTAATTTCTGCAGATATAAACTCACCCCCAAAGTAATTTTACGGGAAAATGATAGTTGTCATTTTATTTGTGATGGTAAACAGTGTATGGATACAAAACCTAAATACATTTATGATAGATTATTTCGATAAAATCGATTTTTTTTTTTTCTGGTTCTGCTTTTCAGTGTATTATCCTTAACCTTAGGGTAAGATATTTAATTCCAAAAAATCCTCTGGTGATCCTTATATACCCTAGGTATCAAGTTTTATCCCGATCGGAAAAAAAATTGTTTCGGCTCTAGACTGAAATATCGACAGACAGACAACATCGCGAAAACAACTTTTTCGGTTTCAGGGGGCTCATGACACGTCAACATTTATCAACATCTTGAGTTAGGCTAGGGTTTTTTTTACGATCACAATACTTCTCTTTCCGAGGGTTATAGAAGTAAAAGTAAAAACGCAAATCAAAGTATTTTAATAAAAAGTAAATTGCATTGATGGGCACGTGGATTAAACGTCATGCTAGTCCTGTCTGGTTTGTTGGTGGCTGGGAGGACTAGGTTCAAATCCGGCCGGGTGTATTGTTTTCCCACTCTCTCTCCACGAACATATGGGTTTCAGGATTACATGTCTACAAGTACCTTTACAGACATCTTTTAGTCACGTGTGCGTGACTTTCTGTTGTTGGGTTTAAGGAGTGAAGGTTGATTGGGCCGTATAGTGTCACACGCGCCTGGGACTTCCTTTACGTGTTTCAAAGGGAGAGGATATTAGGATAACCGCCGCTCTTGCTCATCACGCTGTGTAGTGTCTGGAACCGAATGTCTTTATTTCTTTAATTTGGGTGTAGGGTGGGCTTCTCTAATAGCATAGAATTTCTATCTTTTTAATAGTAACGTTTAATATTCTCCTTGCTGTCACCAAGCAGGACAAACTAAACAGTTCCGAAATGTTATTAAAAAAAAAATCAGACCAGTGATATTTAACCTATTAGATACGTAAAATCTAAAGTATCTATATATAATTATAATTATTTTGGATGTAATCTATTTTATATGTAGATTATAGAAGATATATAACTTGCATTAAGCAGCAACACATCTGAGCGTACAAACTTGAAAATAAATTATATATTTTTTTTTGGGGGAGGGGGGTTCGCCAAGAAAAAAAAAAGTTTGACTTTCTTTTGATTTATACGATAGAGACCTACACTCACGACTGCCCAACAGTATTATTCACCAACAAATTTATCTACGCGTGTGCACGCTCTATTTTCCCACCCACCATTACATATATTCATGTCTAAACCCTGGTGGCGGCGGACCTATCTGTTATTTAGTTTCCCCCGTCCCCTAAAGTCCTGTTACTGTGGGATGTTGTCATTATATTGCTTGAGAAGGGGATGACAAAACGCTGGCCGGGGCTCGCCGCTTAGTTACGAGGGTGACTTCCCCCCCTCCGTTCTCTTTTAGTCAGTGGCAGGGGAATGACAACATAAAACTCTTGTTCTCGGCAAGGTTTTTACTGCCTCGTAAACTGGAGGCGTGGAAGAAACGAGAACTACCCCCACTCTTTCACCCCCTTCACTTTTTTTATATCGTTTTTTCGTGAAAGGGGGTCAAAGGGTTGGGGTGGACTCGCGTAACAATTGAATTATTTAATTGACCTCTTAGTTCTGAAGAAACCTTTGCTGGCTTGTATCCCACTTTTCATTTTGGACTTTTCCAAATAACTAGTTTTCCCCCATATCCCTCTTATCAATTATTTTCAAATCTTGTAATGGTCCATTGACGCTGCCATAAATTGGTAACTAGTAGTTAGATCTAGGGTTGGTTAAGTTCCCTCTAGAGAATTTCTTCTAGGGGCTCGGGGGGCGATAGTCATCAACTGACTGCAACACAAGGTCTCGAGGCGCTAGATTAGTCTGCCAGAAGAAATTCATTGGCGCCAGAAACCAAGGGGACTTATAAATTAGGATTTTGGTAGGAGGAACCTTAGAAGTTAGTTACTAAAGTTATTAAAACAATTTTAATATATTCATACATCAAGTCATGTTGTATGCAGCTGTCATTTTTGATAGATATTATCCATACCTATAATAGAATAACACACAAATAATAGATGGTAAAATGTTATCAATGTTGACAGCAAATAAATATGTTTGAATTTTCTCTACTGTCCTTACAACCAAAAATCAGGGTATAGCTAAATTGTGTAATAGTCTGGTTACAAGTGTGCCAACTCGTATATACCGTATAATCCATTCACGGTAGGAATTGACTTCTGAAAGGTCTTTTTCCCTACCATAAATCTACTATATAGTAGGATATTGGTAGGAAAAAAGACCTTTCAGAGAGTAATTCCTACCGTGAATGGAATATACTTCATTTTTTTAAATGTGATTTTAAAAATTAAAACTAGTTGAATATTACTAACGCAAATTAAATTGCAAATATTTTGATAACGCCTATGCCTACATTTTAAAAAGGGATAATTTATTAAATTGTCAAAGTGAGTGACTTAGACAATATTAATTTCAATGACTCAAAGTAAAAACATTGAAAGTAACACCTTCAGGGAAAAAATACCTTAAATTGATAATAAATATTTATGTAGACTAATTAAAATAAAAAAAACTTACATTCTGCTTTTATTTTTTTCAGTCACCACGTCATAATAATAGTTCGGTCAGTACTCACACATATTTATTCCTTACACCAGTATGTTAGAGATATGACAGGTTGAATTTAGATTAAGTACACCCTCATTTGCATAGATAATAATAATATTTAGCACCGCGTCTTACTACCCGTTCGGGTTATACGCTTTCAGTACTAATTACTCTAATGGATTAGGAATTGGGAAGGTTGAATTAGAGGAAGTGAACCCGCATTTGCGTGGAAGGAGATTGGAAAACCATTTAGGAAAAACCACCCCCAGTTCACCCGACCGAGATTCGAACCTCGATCTCCCCGTCCTCAGCAGTCGAGCTCAACACGACAAGCGTGTTAGCCAACTACGCCACTGAGGTGGGTCATTTGCGTAGAGGGATAGTAAAAAGGTACTTGGGATCCACTTATTCCCGATCAGCTTTCTAGTCTACTGCGATAGTGACTCTTTAGATTAGACCGCCGAAGCGGATGGATCCTCTTTTAAAGTCAACGTCAAGCTCATTTGCTGACTAACACCTTCAAACAATATTTTCAATCTGTTTTTCAGCAACTTTTCACCAATATTTTGTAGATTTCAATGTTTATAAAGGGTTTCATGAAAATAACGTAATTTCCACATGCTAGTTATTATGTTTTCTGTATTCATGTTTATTAAAACGTTGAATGAATATAAATTGCTACTTTCCTTTACATATATGTTTTTTTTTAAGGTGGAATGGTAGGCTTTGTGAGAAAAGTTAAGTGTTTTTCCAGTTTTTATAACAAATATGTTTTTCCGGCAACATAAATCATATATTGCTCCAGTATAAACTTATGAGCTTAATTTTCTTCATACGTTAATATCTGTCATGAGCCCAGCAACATTTGATGAGCAACTTTTTAAATGAGAAAATGCTATCATTACATTTCGGGACACCCTTTGACAGATATTCAATATCTGTTGAGTTCAACATGTGGAGAGAATTAAACTAAATGTTTTAAGTGGAAAAATATATTTTTTATTTTGCCGAAAAAAAATGATTTGCTATGAAAACTGCTGAAAACACTGACTGATTAGAAAAACACAGTTTCGTCTGTCATCGCACTTTAAATTGTATTATCACTTAGACTTTCGTTCCACTCAACAGCTAGATATTTGGCCTCTGGTTCGAATCCAGGTGTAGGTAGGTCGTGTGCAATACACAAGACGCTCTCTCCCACGGCTGGAGCCTTGGGCGATCGAGACTCTGTAATGGTGACTGAGCGGTCTGATTTGCGTATTTACGTCATCTGTTGGGGAGGGGGTGTCAAATTCGAGCCAGGTGCACTCTTTGGTGTAGTTTACCCCGCCCCCCCCACGTGTGATTTCCTAGGGATTTATAATGTTATCCTCCTTGGTATTTGATCGCTTATGTCGCTATAACCGAACAACTCGGAGGGAAAACTAACAGAAGTCTGAAGTTTTTTTTAATCCCTCGCCCCGAAAGTACATTCCCGCAAAAAGTGATTTGCAGTCACAATTGTGTTCTGCGGGGTCGCAATATGTGTTTATAATCCACACAAAGCTTATCTTTTGGGTGGTCGAATAGTGACTGGATGTAATTTGGTTACTTACTATACAATAACCGCGAGGTTTAGGTAAATAATAACAAAGAACCCTTTGGTGTACTATCAAGCAATCGAACTTTATCCGCCATAAGTTTGTATTTCATTAATGGAAGTTTGTGCGAGATTTAAAATCGAATAACCCGCCTTGGTGGCGTAGTTGGCTAACGCGCTTGTTGTGTTGAGCTCGACTGCTGAGGACGGGGAGATGGAGGTTCGAATCTCGGTCGGGTGAACTGAGGTTTTTTTTTCTAAATGGTTTTCCACTCTCCTTGCACGCAATTGCGGGTTCACTTCCTCTAATTCAACCTTCCCAATTCCTAATCCATTAGCGTAATTAGTACTTGAAGCGTATAACCCGAACGGATAGTAAGACACGGTGCTAATTTTTTTTCTAAGAAAATCGAATCTACATTGGCTGATTGTGGTAACTATAACAGCCGGCGGGCGACACACTAGCACTAAAGCTACCAGCCATCACCACACTGCACAGAAGCTAATTCAGCGACAATTTTTCTTAGTATAACTCTAAAGGCCGGTACAAACAGAAGGTTAAGCTAAGTTAAGCCATGATCCCTCTTTTATCTCCAGAATTCAATGTTGTTTCTGTCTGGTCTGCTCCAGTGAAGTTTAGTTATGATGACGTTCTCCAAAATGTCTTGTTTGAGTTCAGCTGATAGTACTTAGAAAGAAAAGATGCTGCTCTTAGCAGTTGTTTTGGAAGATGAAGAAAATTTAGGAGGTGGAGGTTTGACTTGTTCAATTAAAGCTTCCATTTTAATATAAACACATTTATTAAATATAAAATCTAAACAGAATATTACTTAAATACATGCGAAACAAACTGAAAACAAAACTTCAACACTTCTTTAGTTATTTTCACCAAACCAGCACTGCGTCTGTTCAACACGGAGCCAAAGCTGCGTTATGCGCATGCGCAACGTAAGATGGATCGAAATGTGAGATTGAAAAATTGCCCTGACAGCAACCGGAAAACACATAGCGTGGCGTAGCAAGGCATAGCTTAGCTTTCTGTGTGAACCAACACATTTAAATACATGGTCCGCTATTTTTCTAAACAGCAGAGCAAATCTTAGCGTTTTGTGTGAATCGGCCTTAACTTGTCTTGGATTTCAAGTTACCCCTAGCACGTGCTATAGAAGAAGAACGCATCTAGTTATGTAAGCCATCACCATACAGCTGCTGTCTCGTGGAGTGTCCACATCCCTTCAACCCTTATCTTTTCCCCCATTTTTTTTATTCCGTTTCGAGCGGCCCTTTATCCCCCCCCATCTCCTTACCCTCTCTTCTTTTTTCCAAATGGCTGAGCTGGCAGTAGCAGTTTAGCCGAGCGTAAACAACTCTCTTGGGACCAAGGGGATGAGATCGTGGACTTGTTATTGGCTTTCCTAGGGGTGCAAGGGTGGGAGTTGCACAAAGGAGACTTGAGTTTCTGAAGGGTGTGTGTGGGGGGTTGGGAGGGAGCCAGATAAGAGCGGCTCTTTAGGTACGGTGGTGGCTGGGTTGGGGTTTTGTTGAGTAGATATTGGGCCTTAACTTAGAGGTCACAAGGGGTTGGAAAGGAGATGGGGGAGGGATTGTAGTTGAATGTGGAGCTAATTCAAGCAAAGAGGGGAGAAGGGTGAAGGAAAAGGACGAAATTAGATTGGAAAGAATGATGAAATGGAAGCCTTCTAAAGTACTTATCCCCTTCTACGTAGTTCTGTGTGGGGGCTCAAAAGGGGAGAAAATAATTCTGATATTGGGAGATAGGGGTGAGTGGGAAGGGAAAGGGGGTGGATTACGAGGGTCGTTAGTTCAGTTATCAAGGTGCTGGGAGGATTGTGCTGTTACTGACGAACTTCTAGAAGCAGATAAAAGTGTAGTTAGAATCGTCACAACTAGTTGATTTTTCTTAATGTCTCCGTGTTTATTCCCCCCTTGCCCCCCTCCCTCCCCCCGACATAGCTCAAATTAGTTTCGAGTAACCACGGCAAGAACAGCAAAGCAGCTCCTCTCTGGGATGTGTTCGGATGTCTTGGAGACCCACGCTCGATCCTGGGTGATGACAAATATTGAAACATACACCTCTGGACTTTTTGAGGGTATCAGGACAGATCCAGAGACTGCATGACTACACAAATGATTCCATAGACTTCGACTGAAAATTCAATCCATGTCTTCACTAGGCCTGGATTATTTTTTAACACTGACTAGAATCGAAGGCCCTCATAAAGCTATAGAAACGGACACTGGACGTTCACACCACCTGCTTAATCTTGGTAAGGCATACTTGCAGCTGAATCGAATCACGGCAGCTAGAAATAAACCCTTTCCACATATTTTGATGGACCCGCCCGCGCCTAATCAGATCGAATCGAAGTGAAAATAATTATCTTCGGAGATTTCTATGATTCGATAGCCCCACCAGGCTAAGTTTTGTGTAATCGTTTATTTTCGGACAAGTTCGAGAATATTCGGCATACTAGATCGTTTATTTTCGGACAAGTTCGAGGACATTCGGCATACCAGATGTGGGTGTTATTGCTGAGCGAGGGTGTGAAACTATTCTATTGCTCGCGGTGGTTCGAGTTTGTGTGGTTCGTTAGAAAATTAAAGCTGCAATGGAACTAATTACCTTAATCCAGGGCTACATAAATTTTGTGATGATAAAAATGAAGAATACTACAGCAATGAAAGAGAATGCACAGGAGTAAATAAATAGAAACATCACAAAAGTGTACATGTATTAATTTAAACCCTACAGTTTATATATAAGTATTTAAAAGTATTTTGTTAGTTTGTCACATAGTTACCTAAATTTGAAAGTAATACATAGATTTTTGGTTCTTCTTTATATCGAAAACCACTGCTGTTTGACATCTTTATACATTTTCGGCGGCCATTACGCCAATTTGATCTGATTTTCTTCCCTTTGAGGCGAGGACGTAGGGAAATTCAAACACATCCATTCAAATAATAATTTTATTTAAGAAATGACGGTTAGACCCGTTATTTGTTCATTTACTTTCAAATAATTGTATTAGATTTTTATTCTTTGATACGTTCAATGCTTCGGTGGTCTATTGGTACAAGGCGTCAATTCCACAAAGCGATAGAAACTTTTAAAAGTAGTTCTAAGTTCAAATCTCTACGTGCTGAACTTTTTTTTTCTAAAGGGTTTCCCACGTTCCTTACAGGCGTGTTTTTACGTTTTCTTCGAAATTCCATTTTCATAATCCATACCACTTTTCTGTAAATATGGATTTCTATTTGACCGTAAAACATTGATCGGTAAGAAACTTAATTTTGTTTCCCCAAGTAATACAAGACAATCACAAATTTTACACTCAATCCCCTCTATATTCCATTCACGGTAGGAATTACTCTCTGAAAGGTCTTTTTTCATACCAATATCCTACTATATAGTAGATTTATGGTAGGGAAAAGGGCCTTTCAGAGGTCAATTCCTACGGTGAATGGAATATAGATATTCCTTCACAGCTTATAATATGCGAGATCTAGACCTATTGATTTTTAAATTGTAATATCTACATAATTGTTAGACTACATACAATCATTTTTAAAAGTTGACAAATTAATATAGCTCAGTAACTTTACTTATATAGATCTAATCCTTTAATACATATTAACTTCAAGGTCTTTAGAACACGCTACGAAATAACTCATAAAGAAACTATTTTAAAACAATTATTTAAGTTGTTTTATTGGTGCTAGATATATTATATATACAAATAAACAGCTCCCTTAAAGAAAATACAGCTTCTTACAAACCATTTTGACATTATCATAGCCAAGTCCCTAAGTTATATAGATTGGATAATTTACATCTAAAGAGACTGTAAAATGTAGGCTTAAGGAAACTCCAAAATTTTCCGCGTTAACGATGGGGTACATAGCGACAAAGTTTCTTGTTAATAACTACAGTATGTCCCTATTATGACAGAATTAAGATTTGTGCATAGTGCTTATCTGTGAAGCCATTCTAAAATGGTCCAAAAACAGCCTTTTCAACGCAGCTTTTTTAAAATCCAAATATCATTTAATATTTTAACAATGTTCAATATTAGAAACTTCTATTATCTCTTTATTTCCATTATTGTTCAATCATAAACTATCCCCGTGCGATAGTGTTGGTGCGAATCTACGATGTCTAGCCGACTGTATCAAAGCGTTGATTGGCATATGATGCACGCTCTTAAACACAATATTCTGTACATTTTTTCAAACAATGGTGCACATATAGGATCAACTTATAGTAGACCTTTTACTATTAAGCCTAAAATTAAAAGCATTTACAAATACTCTTGAAAATCAGATATCTATAGACTTAAAATTAGGTAAAAGTTATTGGTATTGGTAGTAATATTATACAAAAATAGTACAACTTTTATCATGATTATTTTCATGGCCTTTGTTTCTATTGTGAGGGAAGAAAACGAGAAGATTCCACCATAATCTACGTACATATGGGTGACCTGGCGGTCTAGGGGTAAGGTGTCAGACTTCTGTGCTGGCGGCCGGGGTTCAATCCTCGGTCCCGGCACAGATTTATCTGATTACCAAACCATTCCTTCACCTCTGACAAGACATCTTGTGAATGTGAGGAATGCCAGGCCTCCACCGTGGTTCGGATTCCACGTTAAACTCTAGGTCCTTCATTTCATCTCACAATCACCCTACCATTACACATTAGCGTAAATGTGTATAACCCGAACGGGTAGTAAGACGCGGTGCTAATAATACATACATACATACATATGCATACACACCTAATTATGCCGTTCCCTTACGGGGTAGGCAAGAAACTGTGCATATAACTCAAACCACAAGGCCGAACTTAATCCATTCTCAGCAACTTTCTCCACACTTTCCTATCCTTGCTTACTCCCTTGGTTTCAACAACATCCATACACCGAGGCATACAGTTTCTTTTAATTATACAACTATGTTTATCTTTTTCACACATTCATCTACCACATTTAGCCATGTCTTATACGGCCTGCCCCTTCATTTTTTATCCACAACACTCTCTACCTTCATGTATTTGCTTCGTTACTCGATCTTCACTCATCTTCCCAACATGCCCAAACCAACCATAACCTCCTCTTAAAATAATTTGATAGAATGTTTTACATGCCACTGGCTTTGAAAATAATTTAATAAAGTGATTATCCTCCTCAAATCAAATCAATTTTCTTACTGTTTTAGAACTTTAAATAAACGGTTCACTTGAATTTTAGGTAGTTCTAAATATCTCGAAACAAAATACATTAATTAACATGCCATCTTAGCATTGCTTACTGTTCACATTCGTATGCGAATGGCCTCTTCACACGTGTCGGGAATACCTACCGTTCGACTTTTGATCACGTGACCAACGAAGTCGTACGCGGTAAATCTCCAACATAGCCTCTCAGGTTTATCCTACATGCCAATGTAACAGAGACAATTTTCCCAAGCATTCTTGTGGAGGGTGGAAGGGGAACCACCTCAGTACACTCGGCTGAAATTTGGACCTCTTCTTATCTGTCATCGGCGAATCAAAGCAAACAAGATTGACACCTTAAGGGGGAATGGAAGGGGACGCGAGAAAAAAAAACTAGTGCTTTTGGAGTTGTTGTTTTTTGCAAAACTTAAAAATTAATAAAATATCGCTTTAGTACAAACATAGAATTTAATTTTCTTCACATGTTGATATCAAAACAGTTAATGAGTATCTTTCATGAGAATAGCACCATTAGATGAGCAACTTATTAAATGAAGAGAAAAAGTTGTCATTAAAATTAATTACAGAACACCCTCGACAGATATTCAACAACTGTTTTGAGGCGAAGAAAATTAAATTCTATTTTTGCACTGGAGAACTATTTTATTTGTTTTGGCCAAAAACATGTTTTACCAAGCTGCAAAAAACTCTGGCTTTTTCTCGCGTCCCCTTAAATCCCAATTTAAACCACGGGCACACTGATTTGGGCATCTGGCTACTCCCCAGTTAAAACTTTTATGACAAAGTTCTACTGTAGTCAGATGGTTTTCCGTTCAGGTTACACGGAATATGTTAAAATTACGATTAGGAAGATACAACTCAAGAGGAAATGTTCCCGCATTTTGGGAGAGAGTGAGGGGAGGATCCTCAAAACAGAGCCGACCGGGATTCCGTCTTCCCAGCCAACCATAATAAATAAGCTTGACGTTTAGAGCGTGTGTCCAACTGTGCGGGTCAAATGGTTGCTGAGCATGGGCGAGGCAGACTTTACGACTTTATTTGACTTCTGAGGCATTTTGGGCCGCTGTTGCCCCAAAGCCAAGCCTTGTGGCAGGTTCTGTAGGTTAAAGGAGACGAAAGGAAAATTGGCGACACGTAGTTGACGTAAGCTTCGTCACTTTCCCTCTAGACTCCCCTCTTTTGTGTCGAGTTCACACTTATGTCAACCCTCAACCCTTCACCCTTATCACTCTTCTAAACCTCCACCCCCCCCTTTTTTTTTCAAACTCTTTTCCTTCCCTCACCCCTACTATTCTACCATCCATTATGATACTTCTTATGGAGGACAAAACTTAGCTATGGTAACCTCATTCAAATTTGGAAGTTCGGTGCCTCAAAATTATTTGAGACCGTCCTGAGTTGAAGCCAGGGATAGTCTTATAGCACTAATGGAACTCATTTCAATGGCCGAATGGTCTAAGGCGTCACTCTCGTGTTAAGCTGGCCTACTCAAGACGGGGAGATCGGGGTTCGTATCCGTGCCGGGTCTACTGAGGATGGTTTTTCCTGAATGGTTTCCCATTCTCTCTCCACGCAAGTTCCTATATGTCACCTCTAAAATGCTTCCTTCCTCATCCCTTCCCCATTAGAGTAATTATCATAGACGCGTACAACCTGAACAGGCAGTAAAATAGGGTAATTAAAAAAAAACACTAATGAAAACTTGAACACTTTTTTTCGTCGCGTATCAATGCCCGTTCGGTTTATATCTTAACGTTAATTACGCTGATGGGATAAGGTTGAGGAAGGTGACATTTGAAAGGACCTTAGGTAATAAATAGGGTATGGATATCGTATTGTTATTATATATTTTGCTATTGTTATTATATTTAGTTTGAGATTATTACGAAGAACTTTCTGGAAGGCTTTTTTCCTACCAGGATTATATTATATAGATTATAGCAGGTAGGAAAAAAAGTATCTCAGAAGATTCTTCCTAAGAAAATCGGATTATATATATATAAATGTGGTCGCTATAAAAAAACAAGGGGGTGATGTTATTTCAAAGGAGTGAAATGAACTTTCATGAAGACCGTCTTAGGACACTTTGATCTTCTTGATGCGGAAACGTTTTAACTGTTACCGAGGGGGTAAACTTTGTAAGGTTTCGAGTATTTTTATTTTTAATGCCTCGCAGTTTATTTTTGTGTTTGTATCAACTTTTTCTCAAAGAGCAGATTTGTTCTTCTGTGGGATCGTTGTGGTTTTTCTCTTCCGTCCCACTCCCCTCGCTTCTCTTATTCCGCCCTGTATTTGCCTTTATAACAACCCCTACCGCCCTCCCTCCCCCACATCATCTCCCTCAACCTTCACCTCTGTGCGGACGAGCAGCGTAAGCCTCCCCACAATCGTAACCGCGACACAAACACGCTTTGTGCTAGTACTAGTGAGCCCCACCCCTGCCCGCCCATACTTATTGGCTACGATTTTTTTTTGGGCCAGGGGTGTCCATTCCATATCTTCATCTTTGTAAAGAATTTAAATTTAAAGCTCAATTAAAAAATAAATGTTTATTTATTTAGCACCGCGTCTTACTAACCGTTCAGGTTATACGCTTAAGTACTAATTACGCTAATTGATTAGGAATTGGGAAGGTTGATTTAGAGAAAGTGCACCCGCATTTGCGTTAAGGGAGAGTGGAAACCCATTTAGGAAACACCCCCACCCACCCCAGTTCACCCGACCGAGATTCGAACCTTGATCTCCCCGTCCTCGACAGTCTAGCTCAACACGACAAGCGCGTTAGCTAATTACGCCACCGAGGCGGGTAAAAAAAAAGTTAAAAAATTATTTTGTGTTACCCCGTATCGCCGCTCTCGTGTTTAAATGGGCTTGCTGGTGACCATGAGACCGGAGCTCGAATCCCAGATGAGTGTACCGAGGGTGATTTTTTTCCCCTCCTCCATAATCCGGGCACATTTCTTCTATAAAATTGGTGACCTGGCGGTCAAGGGGTAGGGTGTCGGACTTCTTTGCTGGAGGTCTGGGGTTCAATCCTCGGTCCCGGCACAGATTTATTTGTTTATCAAACCCTTCCTTCACCTATGACAAGATATTTTGTGAATGTGGGGAATGCCAGGCCTCCACCGTGGTTCGGTATTCCACGTTAAACTGTAGGTCCTCCATTTCATCTCACAATCACCCTACCATTACACATTAGCGTTAGTGCGTATAACCTGAACGGTTAGTAAGACGCGATGCTAATAATAATAATAATAATAGGCCTAATTCTATAACATTCTTTATTCCTATTCAATTAGCTTTATTGATGTATGCTTATAATAATAACCCCAACGGGTAGTAAGATGCGGTGGATTTTTAATTTTATTTTTAAACTAGGAAACACTAGCTCTTATTTATAGCGATTTTTTTGCCAAAATAAATATAATATTGTTTCTTTAGATATACATACGTTTAGTTTAATATTAGTCATACAAAAACTCCGTGACTTAAGCAAGCTACACCAACCGAGCGGCCGCCGCTTGTTGACAAATATAATGCCAACATTTGTGGATAGAGGGTATCATGTGGTCAGCACAATGAGCCCTCCCGCCGCTAATCTTTTAAATGAAGAGAAGTCTTATACAGATTTGAAAAATAATTGTCAGGAAAGTTATTAATCTGTACCTTACATACGCAATATTTTGATCCTTTAATTTGACTTGACTTATAACATGGCGGACGGGCTTGGTTCGTCCACACTGCCAGGTTTGAAACAATTTCTGATCTTATGGGGTTTTCTTTTATCACACATTTCTTGCATTTATAATTCAATTAATTACTAAAGTATTTTCCCCATCGGCGTTCATTAATGTATTATTTTGGGGAAAAAGTTTGTCCGGATTAATTAGCTTCTACTCTAATTCTTTATTTTACCTGTAGTTCGTATTTTTTCCGCACGCACTGTTAACCTAACTTCGGGGCGCTGCAATCAGGGAGCTAGTGACTTAGCCTCAATTCTTTATTTTATTACTAGTTCGTATTTTTTCCGCACGCACTGTTAACCTAACTTTGGGGCGCTGCAATCAGGGAGCTAGTGACTTAGCTCTCATTCTTTATTTCCCTTCTAGTTCGTATTTTTTCCGCACGCACTGTTAACCTAACTTTGGGGCGCTACAGTCAGGGAGCTAGTGACTTAGCCTCAATTCTTTGTTTTATTACTAGTTCGTATTTTTTCCGCACGCACTGTTAACCTAACGTTGGGGCGCTGCAATCAGGGAGCTAGCGACTTGGCCCCAATTCTTTATTCTACTTCTATTTAGTATTTTTCCCGCATGCGATGTTAACGTGGCTACGTAGTACCTGCAACCATGAGAGGGGGAGGGTTAATCGCTAACAGCCAGAATATTACGAGTTCGCCCAAGCTCGGGATGATAGTAATTGGTTTGCGCATGCGCCACTTCTCTTTCCGGTCGGGCGGACTCGCATTAAGCCCCTCTACCAACCCCCCCCCCCACGTCAGTCAGTTGCAAGCCGTCCGTACCCCAGCTAATTTACGCGGCACAGCATAATAACATTAATACATGACGTATTTTAATGCAGGAAATTAATACGGTGTGCAAGCAGCTAGGACTAACGTGGCGATGAATATGTCGGTTTGTAACCTACATTTGATTACACTCATTACACGAGATGTACATTACACATGACTAATAATTAATATGAACGTGAAAGTTCAACACCCCATTACGGGATCTGTGGCAGCCAGAATTAATAAACAAACTGGTCGTAAAAGGTTTGTACGAAAGGCGGTATTTAGGTGGACAACAGGGGTAAAGCCATACATAAAATAAAAAACCTCTTTATTAGTCACGTGTTCTAGTTCTAACGCATCGCACTCATGTTGGACTGGGTTGACAAGTGACGGGGTTCTGGTTTCAAATCCTAGTCGGGTACACTAAGGATGATTTTTTTCTTCTTTTCTGATTTCTCCTTAAACCTACACTTGAATGTGGGTACATTTCCGTATAACATTCTTCCTTCCTCTCCCTTATTCCATTAGCATAATTAATATATATGAGTAAACCAGAACGGTTACCAAGACGCGATGGAAAAACTTTACTTTCCTCATCCTCTATTCTATTAGTTTAAATATAATAGCTAGAGGACCTGGTGGTCTAGGGGTAAGGTGTCAGACTTCTGTGCTGGTGGCCAGGGTTCAATCCCCGGTCCCGGCACAAATTTATCTGGATTGACAAACCCTTCCTTCACCTCTGACAAGACATCCCCCGTTAAACTGTAGGTCCTCCATTTCATCTCACAATCACCCTACCATTTCACATTAGCGTAAGTGCGTATAACCCGAACGGGTAGTAAGACGTGGTGCTAATAATAATAATAATAATAATAAATAAAGTAGCTCATGATTTAAAAAAAACCTAATTGCAGATTTAAAATATAGTTCAACACATCATACATCCTTAATTTATCATCAATTCCCCTTCACCTCCCCTCTCTCCCCACAAAACTCCCGATCCGGCGATGTCGCACTTGCTGTCGGCATGCAAATCAACCCCGAAAATCTGTCCAGCAATGTAAGTGGTTGTTGAAGATGTGTGTGTGTGTGTGAGAAAGAGAGAGAGAGAAGATCGATGTGATGTGGCGTGTTGTACCCCCCCCCCC
>CABEEJ010008012.1:15373-26473 GCA_901482245.1 Timema douglasi | reverse complement strand
ATTAATTTTAGGAATCCTGGGCGTTTAGTTGCTTTAAATCTATTGTTTTCGTAACTTTTGAGAATTTTCTTTTTCATGTGCAACAAGACTATCAAAGATTTTTTAAATTTTAACTGGCATATTTTTATGAGGGTTTACAGACGGAAATAATTCACAGTCAAGCTATAAATTAGTTTTATAACATTTACACTATTGAGTCTTTCATTATCAAAAATTATTTTCTAACTTTTTTTTTGCCAAATTGTATTTAAAAAAATTCTAATTTTGCCTAAGCCGGATGTTCTACATAAAAATAGTTCCTAAACAAAGTAACGTTTTGTGTATTGATAGTTACTGTAATAAAAGAGTTTTGTACAACAATGAACGCTGCTTCCATAAATTGGATTATTAGGAATGTAATTTGGAGGAATTGTCTCGTTTATGTTGGAGTTTTGAGTTTAAATTAATTTAGACCTGTCTATGAAAAGTGAGTGCTGCAGAGTCACGTTGTAGCGTATGAATACATGCAACAGTATCTTCTAGACCAGTTTAACATCTGTCAAGAGATAGTGGGTGTATCATTTGTAGGGAATAAGATGTTTGATACACTCCGAAACACCCAAACACCCTTGATAAGGCTGACACCTGGAGGGGGTTCGAGTCCATGTAACACCCAGACTCGTCCGGAGCAAGAGGACACCCCTCCCCCCCCTCCTCCTCGTGACCTCGTTAAATGGAAGTCACGCAGGGAAATGATGTCCCTGTCATTACAGGGAATAATGGATTATAGAGGACGTGACGTTTCAGTTGTGTGACACACTATCCAGGTCATTTAGAACGAACAGACGTTCGGAAACTACAATCTTGTAAGACTCGGAGCCAGAGATCCTTGACAACATCTTCACTTTGATTGGCCAGAGAGTCTCCGGGGACAGTTGTTGGTCTCTTGGGACAGTTGTTAGTCTCTTGGGACAGTTCTTCTTCTCTTGGGACAGTTGTTAGTCTCTTGGGACAGTTGTTAGTCTCTTGGGACAGTTGTAAGTCTCTTGGGACAGTTGTAAGTCTCTTGGGACAGTTGTTAGTCTCTTGGGACAGTTGTTAGTCTCTTGGGACAGTTGTTAGTCTCTTGGGGACAACTACACAGCCATTTAACGTGTATTATTTTCACTTATATCGGCCAGAGAGTCTCCGGGGACAGTTGTTCGTCTCTTGGGACAGTTGTAAGTCTCTTGGGACATTTGTTAGTCTCTTGGGACAGTTGTTAGTCTCTTGGGACAGTTGTTCTTCTCTTGGGACAGTTGTTAGTCTCTTAGGACAGTTGTTAGTCTCCTGGGACAGTTGTTAGTCTCCTGGGACAGTTGTTAGTCTCTTGGGACAGTTGTTAGTCTCTTGGGACAGTTGTTAGTCTCCTGGGACAGTTGTTAGTCTCTATGGGACAGTTGTTAGTCTCTTGGGACAGTTGTTAGTCTCTTGGGACAGTTGTTAGTCTCTTGGGACAGTTGTTCGTCTCTTGGGACAGGTCCTCTCTCGCGACTGACAGAACCTAGAGGGTTCACACCTCTAGGAAAAGAGAAGTCTCTTAAAGCCTAGTTCTTCATAGAGCAGAGCTAGACGCAGGTGAACATCATAACATGAATGCTACTGATGACGTCATACATCATCTTCCTGTGTGGCAGGTACTAGCGTCGTGAGACAGATGGACGTGAGGTATACAACATGTCCGACAGGGGGACGTGAGATATACAACATGTCCGACATAGACCCGGTTGGTTGACCTTGACTGCTGTAATCGTAACTTCACACAGTAAACAAGGTTGCGCTATAATAAGCTGTGAGAATTCTTCTGTCGCTGAGCTTCAGGTGCAATTTCCCAATCTCGACTCAAGGCCTCGGGTCCTCGGCTCTCTTCTGTTTGGTGGTAAATAGCCGGCGCGCGGCTTTATTTAGACACTGGCACCAGGGACTTACTGAAACAAACTAGGAGTAAAGGATGATGAGAGGGAATGTAAAGTATCGGTAGCTAGAACCTCGGAACAGGATGTAAACAGTGTATTTTACAGGGTTCAACGTTCCTGTGGCGAGAAACTGGTCACCCACATTGGTGGCGCAAATCTCGGTGCTCTGGGGTAATGTGCTCACCTCAGGAATCGATGTCCGTGGGTTCCAACCCAGACGAGGTCGACGGATATTTCTCGAGCGATAAAGATCCGCGGGACAACTTCCTTCAGGGTGAATTAAAGCCGTCGGTCCCGTGACGATTGCGACTAGTAAAAGAACCATGGGAAATGGGAAAATACCTTTCCCGGCAGGCGGGTCCTTTCACTATCGCTCATAGAATTTCCCTCGTGGTGATATAATCAGTAGGTTCAGAAAGCGGACGTTAATTAGCTCAAATAAAATAAATACATTGCAAGCCTCTCCTATCAAAATTCTGTCATTTGTCCCGGATTAGGGACAGTCGCAAAGTCCGGGCTTCCGGTCCTGTGAAGGTATGTCAATGGTTGTTTTTTGGGGGGTGGGGGAGGGGACGTGAACTAAGACGAGGATCTTTACTTTTGTTTATGGCAATTTTTTGCCAAAATAAATACAATATTGCTTCAAAAGAAAAATTTAATCCAATTTCCTACAGTTGGTAATATCGACATTTCTGAATATCTCTCATGAACACAGCGAACTTTTTAAATGAAGAGAGAGCACAGATATTCAAGAACTGTTGATATTACCAACTGTAGGATATTAAGGAAATTATTATTACTATTATTATTAGCACCGCGTCTTACTACCCGTTCGGGTTATACGCACTTACGCTAATGTGTAATGGTAGGGTGATTGTGAGATGAAATGGAGGACCTACAGTTTAACGTGGGATCCGAACCACGGTGGAGGCCTGNACTATTATTATTAGCACCGCGTCTTACTACCCGTTCGGGTTATACGCACTTACGCTAATGTGTAATGGTAGGGTGATTGTGAGATGAAATGGAGGACCTACAGTTTAACGTGGGATCCGAACCACGGTGGAGGCCTGGCATTCCCCACATTCACAAGATGTCTTGTCAGGGGTGAAGGAAGGGTTTGGTAATCAGATAAATCTGTGCCGGGACCTAGGATTGAACCCCGGCCACCAGCATAAATTAAGGAAATTAAACTAAACCTAATCTTATGGAACAATATTTTATTAATTAGGTCCAATCTTTGTTTTTGATGATAACTGTAAGAATACTAGCATTAACTCACAGTCCCTCATTAAGAGTAAGAGTCTTATCTCCCTACTGTGCTGGTTCATTAAGAGTAAGAGTCTTATCTCCCTACTGGTTCGTTAAGAGGTGAAAGGTGATGCTGAGTCATGCTCGTGGTTTATAAACCGTGTCACGCATGGTATTGTTACTCTCGGATATTGATGGTCGTGACGTTGCGGCAGATGTTCCTCCTGGGGTGTCATCCTCCGAGGATGTAGGACGAGGCCTGGAGGTGGTCCACACACTCACATGTGCTGGAAGAAAGTCACGAGACCTCAACAGCCGAGTATGACACGAACTTTTCCCTTCATTTGTTTATTTGTGTTGGTTGACGGGTACTACGTGCGCGGGTAAGATCGGCCTGACCTTAAAATATCAGATAAAAACCTCTTTTGTTTAGTAAGGTGTGAACCTACATTCCCTGTACATTCCCTGTGAGCCGTGTTGAGAGGTTACATTCATCGGAGGTTTCATGGGGTCTAAGGTGTATTTCTTATGACAAGGAGGTTGAGGTTCGAATACCGGGCAGGTGTATCAAGGTGGTATTTTCCTGAATAGCCCTCCTCCATATAAATTCCCTCTCCCTAGTCACTAGTGTACCGTGGGTGGGTGGTAAGACTATTAGAATGTAACGGTAGACTTGGAACCAGAATGTAACGGTAGGCTTGGGACCAGAATGTAACGGTAGGCTTGGAATCAGAATGTAACGGTAGGCTTGGGACCAGAATGTAACGGTAGGCTTGGAACCAGAATGTAACGGTAGGCTTGGAACCAGACTGAAACGGTAGACTGGAACCAGAATATAACGGTAGGCTTGGGACCAGAATGTAACGGTAGGCTTGGAACCAGAATGTAACGGTAGGCTTTGAACCAGAATGTAACGGTAGGCTTGGAATCAGAATGTAACGGTAGGCTTGGAACCAGACTGAAACGGTAGACTTGGAACCAGAATGTAACGGTAGGCTTGGGACCAGAATGTAACGGTAGTCTTGGAACCAGAATGTAACGGTAGGCTTGGAACCAGACTGAAACGGTAGACTTGGAACCAGAATATAACGGTAGGCTTGGGACCAGAATGTAACGGTAGGCTTGGAACCAGAATGTAACGGTAGGCTTGGAACCAGAATGTAACGGTAGGCTTGGAACCAGAATGTAACGGTAGGCTTGGAACCAGACTGAAACGGTAGGCTTGGAACCAGAATGTAACGGTAGGCTTGGAACCAGAATGAAACGGTAGGCTTGGAACCAGAATGTAACGGTAGGCTTGGAACCAGACTGAAACGGTAGGCTTGGAACCAGAATGTAACGGTAGGCTTGGAACCAGACTGAAACGGTAGGCTTGGAACCAGAATGTAACGGTAGGCTTGGAACCAGACTGAAACGGTAGGCTTGGAATCAGAATGTAACGGTAGGCTTGGAACCAGACTGAAACGGTAGGCTTGGAATCAGAATGTAACGGTAGGCTTGGAACCAGACTGAAACGGTAGGCTTGGAACCAGAATGTAACGGTAGGCTTGGAACCAGACTGGAACGGCAGATTTGAGCCAGTCTCTGGAATGTGAGTGCTCCAGGTTTCAACATCCAAGATGACGCGTTGTTGATAAAGTAGACAAGATACAAACAACATATTCATGCTTTGTTCCAGATCGCAAACAGAACCACTAATTACCAATAGAAATGGCAACACGATCTAGTGGCCGCGGGTGTGAGAAGGTTGGACGTGTTGAAGTTGAAGGTCAAATCTCGTTCGCTTCAACTTCAACGGTCACAACAACCTTCGCATCATGGAAATATCTGAACATAATAAGTGAGATATCTCACTAAATATGACATATTTCAACATACAATCATTTCGATAACAGCTACTAAACACCATGTTAACACCGACTGGAGTGGGCTTCGTTTATTGCTATAAAATAATATGGTGTGCTTTGTTTATTACTATAAGATAATATAGTGGGCTTTGTTTATTATTATAAAATAATATGGTGGGCTTTGTTTATTACTATAAGATAATATGGTGGGCTTTGTTTATTACT
The DNA here is from genome assembly GCA_901482245.1 of Timema douglasi. Classification (NCBI taxonomy): domain Eukaryota; kingdom Metazoa; phylum Arthropoda; class Insecta; order Phasmatodea; family Timematidae; genus Timema; species Timema douglasi. The sequence continues at coordinate 21,216 of CABEEJ010008012.1, read as the reverse complement.
ATAAAATAATATAGTGGGCTTTGTTTATTGCTATAAAATAATACAGTGGGCTTTGTTTATTACTATAAGATAATATGGTGGGCTTTGTTTATTGCTATAAAATAATACAGTGGGCTTTGTTTATTGCTATAAAATAATATAGTGGGCTTTGTTTATTGCTATAAAAGAATATAGTGGGCTTTGTTTATTACTATAAAATAATATGGTGGGCTTTGTTTATTATTATAAAATATTGTGGGCTTTGTTTATCACTATAAAATAATATAGTGAACTTTGTTTATTACTATAAAATGATATAGTGGTCTTTGTTTATTACTATAAAATAATATAGTGGGCTTTGTTTATTCTCTAAACCTTTATCTTTACCTAGATGCAGTTAATGGATAGTTTAAAAGTGTACAATTGTGTTATGTGACAACCAAAACGTGATCTTCAACTTCAACTTGAGTTAATCTTCGCAGGTTTAAACTTCACTCCGCTTGTATAAAGTGACCTTCGAACCCCCTGGAAGTGGCCCAAGCAAACAACACCAGAAAGGTATTCTACGGTACGACAAATTAAAAGGAGTTGTTATCGTAAATAGAAAGCGGAGGAGAGAAGAAATCTCCAGTGCCATCATCTATGAAGAGTTAATGATTACATGAAGATCAACTTGTGAGATATAGGTGACATTAACAGGCGAACTGACGAGGTGTATGCCGCAAACTGTCAGAGTAGCTTACACAGTAGCTACTCTGAGTGTCCATTGAATTGAAACCCGGATTGATAAACAGGCAATAAACTATCCTTGAATGGACGACCATCGACTCGTATTTTACTGTTGATGGAACAGGAACCTGTTTAGTAATATCTAACTACTATGGATCAATATTTCATAGTAGTCATATAAACCAGCCCCGTGGGTATTGTACCTTGATACGAGCCTAGGGGTCACGGGTTTAGTTTCCGGCTGGTACTGTGGGTATTATTTTTTTCAGATAAGGAGGACCACCTCAATGGTCACCAGAGTTTGGTTGATTAGGCTTAGATTAGGTTTAATTACTTCTGGTTACACGCCCTCATACTCGCTATCACCATGACTATCACCATCACCTCATCTCACCTGGACATGAAAGAGCCTCCACGGAAAGGATGTACTATCAGTACATTCGGGCGTCCCCTGGACAACGGTACATTATTACGGGATAATCTTTCCACTACTGGGCTATGAGTGATGTAGCATAGACAAGAAAAAAACAACCCAACCCTATATATATATATATATATATATATATTTCTTTACAATAGTCATATAAATCCCCTTTCCCTCCATTCAGCCACCAACTCACAAAACACACATATATATATATATATATCAAGGCATTTTCGTTTTACTTTTTAATATGGAGAGAGTACTGTAATCATGAAAGGTTATATCCAGAGATTATTCACAAACTATGAGAAAGTTGGTACGATCATGTCCTAACATTTATTTTTCTAATAATAAATAAATAACTTGTAATGTTTTTCACAGTACACAAATAGTGGTAGGTTCTAAATATTGCACTATGGGACCCGTTGGTTTAGGCGACCCGTTAGAATACCAGGGAGACCGGGGTTTATTTATATCCGACCGGTTACAAATATTTAATTTTCACGGTGTGGTTTCCCATCTTTTCGTTGTGTAAATACCAGAATAGTTGTCGGCGGAAATTCACGTCACTCATCCTATCCTCTGACGCGAATAAGCCATTGGCAGCAGAGCACACACGTTAACAGATCAGAAGTCAATCGATAGCTCCATCCAATGTACACTGGATGCGATAGTTATTTAAATATGAGCGTGCCGCCCTTTGGTATTGAACTGCGAGAAAGTGTCGGCTGGTCTTCCTTCACCAGCTGAACTTGAGTGTGTGTGTGTGTGTGTGTGTGTGTGTGTAATAAAGAATGTGTGAATATTTGCGGTTTCTCGGTCGCTGTGAGTGTTCCACAAAGTGGTACAGTCGGACTGAGAGAATGACGAACGTGACATTAGTATCTCACGTCGTCTCACTCCTCGTGAGAGTCACACGCACGTATACCAGTTACACTAATGTGTAAGGGATTAAGAGAGTGGAATTCAGATTAAATGTACCCGCATTTGCAATATGGGAGGGTGGAAAGCCATCATCACCAGTATACTACCATTCGTAAATACTTCAGTACAGGAACAAAAAACTAGCTACAAAATATACTTGTTAAATTATAACAAACTAAAGCAGGTGTTTTTTTATTTAAATTTCGTACTACACGTATTAATAAACATCCGGGATATGCACATATTTACAACGAGAGAGGGAGGAGAAAACATGAGGGAGTGTACACACATTTGCATGGAGTGAGAGTTGTAAACCCTCTACAAGCATTAACCAAACATCTACATCCTCTCCCCAAGACATTAACAAGCTATCCACCCTCCCTCTAACAGACATTAACTTTCTATCCACAGCCCTCTAACAGACATTAACAATCTATCCACCCACCCTCTAACAGACATTAACAAGCTATCCACCCCTCTAACAGACATTAACAAGCTATCCACCACCCCTTTAACAGACATTAACAAGCTGTCCACCCCTCTAACAGACATTAACAAGCTGTCCACAGCCCTCTAACAGACATTAACAATCTATCCACCCACCCTCTAACAGACATTAACAAGCTATCCACAGCCCTCTAACAGACATTAACAAGCTGTCCACCCCTTTAACAGACATTAACAAGCTATCCACCACCCCTCTAACATACATTAACAAGCTGTCCACCACCCCTCTAACAGACATTAACAAGCTGTCCACCCCTCTAACAGACATTAACAAGCTGTACACCCCTCTAACAGACATTAACAAGCTGTTCACCACCCCTCTAACATACATTAACAAGCTGTCCACCCCTCTAACAGACATTAACAAGCTGTCCACCCCTCTAACAGACATTAACAATCTATCCACCACCCCTCTAACAGACATTAACAAGCTGTTCACCACCCCTCTAACATACATTAACAAACTGTCCACCCCTCTAACAGACATTAACAAGCTGTTCACCACCCCTCTAACATACATTAACAAGCTCACCCTCCCCTCTAACAGACACTCACAAGCTCCCCCTCCCCTCCCCAGACACTCATCATTAGCCACGTGGTTGATGCTGAGACGCCATTGGTCCGTCCAAGTCACTCAGTGGGTCAAAACCTCCCTCGCTTGTCCCAGAAACTTATATAAGCCCGCTCGACACGCGGTGTCCAAGGACAGCCGTAGTATCTTTCATTCGTTGCAGTGCCAGTGATGTGAACCCGGACCTCCTCCTGGTTGGGTCATAGTGCAAACAACTCGAGCCAGACATACTAGTGCCTCTAGGAGGAGAAGAGCCTCTTCTTGTGTGACTTAGACACAGGAATATCGACCGTGTCGACTTGGCAGATATCACAGGTAGGCTAGTTGTGTTTATCAATGTGTGATATAGCCACTATATCACGATATAGCTACAGGAATATCGACCGTGTCGACTTGGCAGATATCACAGGTAGGCTAGTTGTGTTTATCAATGTGTGATATAGCCACTATATCACGATATAGCTACAGGAATATCGACCGTGTCGACTTGGCAGATATCACAGGTAGGCTAGTTGTGTTTATCAACGTGTGATATAGCCACTATATCACGATATAGCTACAGGAATATCGACAGTGTGTCTCGAAAATATCACAGGTAGTTTAGTTGTGTTTATCAATATGTGATATAGCCACTATATCACGATATAGCTACAGGAATATCGACCGTGTTGACTTGGCAGATATCACAGGTAGGCTAGTTGTGTTTATCAATGTGCGATATAGCCACTATATCACGATATAGCTACAGGAATATCGACCGTGTCGACTTGACAGATATCACAGGTAGGCTAGTTGTGTTTATCAACGTGTGATATAGCCACTATATCACGATATATCTACAGGAATATCGACCGTGTGTGTTGCAAATATCAGTGGTACTGCATGATAATCTAATCAGGGGTAGGTGGGTTTGATGATATGAATACTCACTGTTGACCCCTGAGAACTAACCACTATTATTCTACACAGTACCGGAGGGAGGCAGATAACAAAAGGTTTTTTAAAGATATTTCACTCTACACTCCCCCAGTTAATGTTAGAATATTGGATGCTTCTAGAACTATTTAGAGAATTTCACCTTCGAACATTTTTTGAAAAGTTTATTGCTTCTAAAAGCTATTTTAAAAAGTGCTCATCATATTTTTTTTTGTATAAATTTGACTCTTTAGAGAATATTCGAAGTGATCCTCACCCAGATTTTTTTTAAAAAAATACCCTACAAGCTATTTAAGTGTTCTTCACGTGAATTATTTTTGTAAAATTTGATACCTTTAAATTCCAAAAGTTATTTAAAGTGGTTATCCATAAGCAAACTTTAAAAATTGTATCCTCTTAAAACAAGGGTGGCGTGGCCTGGGACTACAAATATGACTATCATATCTTAATATCCACCTCTGAAGCCGTGTTTCAGTGCAAGCTGAAGTGCTGAGGGGAAGTATTTATAGTTTTACTATAGCTAGTTTAATTCCGAGGCCATTACAGCTACAGTAGCCCCATGACTTCTTTGGTGCTGACTGACAGCTCACAGCTGAAAGTTGACGGATTTGAAAAGCTACCAGACCAAATTATGTATCCCTACGCCGAACCATATGATCTGTAAAAACATGTGTCTAGCAGCTGTCACTTCTGACGGTCAAAATTTAGGTATATATCTAAATGTTGACTGCCAGAAGTCAGCTGTGAGCTGTCAGTCAGCACCAAAGAAGCCACGGGGCTACTGTATATACCTAAATGTTGACTGTCAGAAGTCAGCTGTGAGCTGTCAGTCAGCACCAAAGAAGCCACGGAGCTACTGTATCTCATCAATGACGAGTTTATACTTTCTACTGAAATGAGCAAAATTTTTCTAAATGCTCAGAAAACAGCTGAGGGTCTTTATTGATATAAGTTTGTAGAATGGTCCTCCCATCGATGCCTGTGTAGACCACTAAACACATCATCCTAAGTCTGTTTATAAACAACACCCGGAAAAAACAAACTTGATGGTTTTAAATCTATTACCATCGTGATTTTTTCACAAATGATGTATTCCGAGAACCCCAGACTCACTCCCTGTAACTTTTGATTACAATTTTATAAACAAAATCATTTAGAATTGAGTGGATGTATTTATTTTAGGGTGAAATATTTCGAGGACCCCAAATCTCGGCGGGCGGGTCAGTCCACCCCTGACTTGGAGTCTATTTCTAGTGGTACTTCCCTGGTAAATTTTTGAAAATTAGGTACGTCTACAAGTTATTGAATGTTTGATACAACGCCACGATATGTCGGTGTTTATCAATGTGTGATAAAACCAATATATCACGGTCATATTACTAATGGACCGTCAGTGTGAGGTGTTAGGCTCTGACTCTAGAGCTCGGGGTTTGAAACCTGGTGATATAAAAACATGAGGGTTAGTCCAGTCGGTGCAGAGTAATATCTATCAAGCGACTGTTCTAACTCGGAGTTGATCTATTTATTGCTGTGTGCAGAGTAATATCTATCAAGCGACTGTTCTAACTCGGAGTTGATCTATTTATTGCTGTGCGCAGAGTAATATCTATCAAGCGACTGTTCTAACTCGGAGTTGATCTATTTATTGCTGTGCGCAGAGTAATATCTATCAAGCGACTGTTCTAACTCGGAGTTGATCTATTTATTGCTGTGCGCAGAGTAATATCTATCAAGCGACTGTTCTAACTCGGAGTTGATCTATTTATTGCTGTG
>CABEEJ010008011.1:0-26473 GCA_901482245.1 Timema douglasi | reverse complement strand
AACCCACCCTAGGCCTGATTACGACGAGGGAGGATCTAATATAACCCGCTTCGGTGCCCGCATGGTCAAACACGATACTCTCGCCGCGATCGGTCGGGTGTATTGAGATCCCACCCACCAGCAGATGGTTTTCCACTCTCCCTCCATGCAAATGCGAGTATATTTCCTTGAAATATAACCTTCCTAATCCCTGAAACCATTAGCGTAATTATTTCATAAAAGTATAACCCAAACGGGTAGAAAGACGCGGTGTTTAAAAAAAAGTATATTATGTGTGTACCCGGCCTTAAACTTGTCTTTCATATCTGAGATTTTTGTAAATATTGCGCGTCTTAATACATATCTGCAATTTAGGGCCTACATTAATTTAAGGACGCATGATGAGAAAGGTTAAATCTAACAACAACAAAAACCTGTATTTTTACTACAGGCCTAGAGAACAAACAAAAAATACGCATTGAAAACCACAAGCTAAAATAATCTAGTGCACGCAGCTGGGACTCGAATCCCAACATCTTCGCTAACAATAACAAAGTGTAATGTGAGTCTAACGTCTTAAACTAGAAATCCCTGATATGTGTGTTTTGTTTAGTCGACATTTGAATGATGAAATACTTCCAACTAAATTAGATTGATTTTAATTTATCAATCTAGATTTATTAACATTATTTCATAAATCATCAGTCCCTGTGGCCTAATGGATAAGGCACCGGTCTTCTAAACCGGGGATTGTGGGTTCGAGTCCCACCAGGGGTAGAGAATGTTTTTATTTTTGTTGACAAAATTTATTTCTCAACTATTAGATATTTTATTAAAAATAGTTAGTTGTAAAAGGTGACAAAATAATGAAAATAAAAAATACCCAGGACTATTAATTTAATCAACTTACTCACAATTAGTTTTTTTTTAATATTCTGTACCCACTTCTTATGAACTATATTCCACATTATAGAATATAATGCAGTAAAAGTGTGGTGCTTCTATAGTTTGATTCACACTGGTAGGACTGTGTCGTGTCGTGTCGTGTCGCTACCATTCACACTGCTAGGACTGTGCTGGGACACCAGGGGTGGTCAACCCACGGCACGTGTGCTTCTAGTGACACGCGAAGATATTTTAGGGGACATTCATAATGTTTATTCGTCCTGTTTCTTTAACAACCAAACCAAACTAATGAACACGTGAATACCAAAGAGATCTAAAAGCCTCACTAAGAACTGAAATAGATAATTTATTTTTATTTAAATTCTTATTTTATTAAAAATGAGCTGTGATTTATTTTAGTATTCTGTTGTTTTACTAATAATGATATTATCAATAAAGCATAACCAAACAACTACGTAGGGTGTTACTCTTATACCACATTGTTATCCATGTTGTTTTTAAAAATGAACTAAAATAATTTCTAGATTGTTTATTCTAGACACATACATTTATTTATTCCCAATAGAATTATTGTTTATAGAAGGTTATGTTTTATTATTACATACCTAAAGCTCTAAAGCTCTAAAGTAAATAAAAATGAACCAAAACTATATATATTTCACTCAGGAGTAAAAACTACAACTTTTTAATCAGGCTCAATACATTTTTATTGTATTTTTCTCAGGGTAGTGGTGGTGGGGTAAGATTAGGATAGAGGCTTTTGGGTGGAGTGGTACGCTCAAGTTAATCAGCATAAATAGTGGTACGCCGAGGAGAGTGGGGGGGAAGGTTGACCACCCCTAATCTATAAGACACATATATGTATTGGAACATTCAACTTTTACAAATTTCATTCAACCGAGCCTTATCTATTTCTATTCTAATGACATGTTATCAAAATGAAACTTTATGGAAATTCATTCTAATTGGATAAACTGAAGTATGGTTTTTCATCAAATAGGCCCATGAACGAGCAGTTTTAAAAGAAAGAAATAAAGCAACAAAGGTGGTGTACACTTTTGGTTTTGCCAAGTATGTACGTTGAAACATTTTAAGATACATTTCAAATAAATATTTAAACAAATGTAATGTGCAAATGAAGTTCCTCTTCTAAAGCAAAACCTTACGTGCTATCATCCAAATGTTCCGTTAGAGAAATGAAAACAAAAGAGCCACCGAGGCTTGCGCCCGATGGTTAGTTTACCTGCATGTAGTTGGCGCCACAGCGTAGTTGCACACGACGGTAGCCTGACCCGGCCTCCCCTATCGTCATCTCGGACCCGATCTCTTTCTTCCATATTTCTGAAACAACACGAATCATTATAGAACGATAGCCTAGGTGCCAAAACTAGGGGGAGTGGAGAGGGTGCATTATCACGCTGATCTCTTGATGGGGATGCAGGTTTTAGAAAAAAATTGTGTAACGACTTAGACATGATTTTCACGATCAATAACAATTACTCATCCTTTATCTGCATGGCTTATTATCTTTATAACCGACACACATGAATCCAACGAGCCACTAATACATTGTATTGTAGTTTTTTAGGAGAAAGGAAAACATGCTTAGACAATGTATAAGCAAAACTTTAGTTCAAAAATGTTTCAATGTCGTAAATGTCGATAAATTAAATTATGACTTAATATTGAAACAATTATTGATTTAAAAATAGCAATAAAAATCAAGCTGATAGAGTGATGACTAAATAATTATTATATTTATGAAATTTTAATCTTATTTGTTACTAAATACCGCTTTTCTAAGAATGGAACTAAGAAATTTTATTTTACTTTTTTGCGTATAATCCGAACGGGTAGACGCGGTGCTAATAATAATAATATTTTACTTTTTCTATAATTATTTTTAACTTGCTTATACACAAAGATGTATAGCCTTACAGGATTTTTTTTATAATTATATATACACCACATACACACATGGAACCTATCAAGTAGTAGCTCAATGCTAATGGTGCTAAGCTCTGTTCGTGTACTATATTTTGCTCAATCTAACTTAGCCAGGACATAAGGTCATTTTATTCCCTTAACCGATCAAAAAACATTCCGAATCTCCTGAATTAGATAGGTCTACATTTAAAGTAAGAACACGTTAAATACCACTTTTTACTAGATCCTTTATCCTTTAAGGTATGAGAAAAATCAATCAACAACCAATAAATAAAATATTTAAACAAATTAATAAGTTTTAAGTTAAACATATGTCTTGAAATCATAAATAAGAAGTTAGNCCCCCCCTTCCCCCCTATTTCAGTCAGTTCGCGGGAGGTCGTCGTATCCACCGAGTACAGCATTCCGCAATGACAAAGTAAAGTGTTCCAAACGGTCATCTGTTGGCGCCTCTCTGCATTCCTCCCAAGAGCAACCTGACAGGAGGAGCATTATGAAGACAAGAGGACTGGCGCCAACCGAGTAACGGACTCCTCCTCGATATCCCATTAGTTTTAGACATGGGCGTCAACTCAAGGCCTGAAGTGTGAACTCGGGAACGTAATTACAGTTCTATGAGATGATTCAACGATAAAAGTAGCACGCTTCCTGTTGATTCAACATTAGTTTTAAATATTTAGTGCTCTTCCTAGTGATCTAGGACAGTGCTATACAACCGGAGGTACGCTAATACATCTAAGGTTCCTAGCATACAGCACGGGGTTTTTTCCCCTCCGTGGTTCACACGGCGTGTCAACGGAAAGATAAGGTTTAAAGTCACCAAATGACATTAGTTAACTCCAAACAAGTCAATACGATGGATCGCAGAAGGCAATTAAAGTCTGTTCACGGTAGGAATTGTTTCTGAAAGCCTTTTTTCCCTACCAGAAATCTATTATATAGTAGGATATTGGTATGAAAAAAAAGACCTTTCAGAGGGTAATTCCTACCGTGAATGGAGTATACTTTGTATTTATTATAACCCGCCTCGGTGGCATAGTTTGCTAACGCGCTAGTCGTGTTAAGCTCGACTGCTGAGGACGGGGAGATCGAGGTTCGAATCTCGGTTCGGGTGAACTGGGGGTGGTTTTTCCTAAATGGTTTCCCACTCTCCCTCCACACAAATGCGGGTTCACTTCCTCTAATTCAACCTTACCCATTCCTAATCCATTAGAGCAATTAGTACTTAAAGCGTATAACCCGAACGGGTAGTAAGACGCGATGCTAAGTAGTAATAATAATATGTAATATATTTACGTATTAATTTTTTTCTTATATAAAATTGTGGTTCCATCCTTTGAATCTAGTGCGAGATATAGTGAGAGCATTTGTGACATTGTTCAAAGAATAAAGAGAGGACGATCTTAAATTCTTCAATTATGTTCGGCTGTCCAAATCGTCGTTTGATGTAGTATTACAATGTCAAGTAGCAGATTAGTTTGACGTAACTCAAAAATTAGGGATGCCATTTTACCGAACTTGCAGTTTGGCGTTCGACACAAGACTGAAAGTGATGATTATGCCGGATTAACATATAGGGGAATCCCACACCGTGTAAGGAGCTCCATATACTCGCATGCCCTACTGCGAGCAAACACGACCACGGCACAGGACTAGTCCAGTGAGACTAGGGATGTATTATCTAAAGAAAAGTATACAGGCTCCATGACTTCTTTGGTGCTGACTGACAGCTCACAGCTGACAGTTGACGGCTTTGAAAAGCTACCAGACCAAATTATGTATCCCTACGCTGAACCATATGATCTGCAAATACATGTGTTTAGCAGCTGTCACTTCTGACAGTCAAAATGTAGGTATATACCTAAATGTTGACTGTCAGAAGTCAGCTGTGAGCTGTCAGTCAGCACCAAAGAAGTCATGGGGTTACTGTAAATATTATACTGTACTCATTTAAAGTATCGTAAGAAAATAATCGATACCGTACTAGTATCGAAAGAAAAGTATCGATAACAATAAGTATCGGTATTGAAAGTTCAATCTGAAAAAATATGTGTTTGTATAAAGTAATAATTTCAATCTTTTGCATAGTAATAATAATAATAATAATAATAAATTTATTTTCATATTTACTTAATCACTGAAAATTATAATGATTTAAACATATTATAGTATATTTAGTTCCATCGCCTCTATGCTATGTGTTGAAACTTGGAAGGTATTATAGATAGGATTGTATAATGGGTATTATAAAAGGTTTTACCGAACCAGATTTTAAAAGTCTATGAAAATTTAGTTTATGGAAAGTTATTTAATAGCTAATTAAGATTAGTAATATATTTTTTCAGTATACTTTGTACCCTTCGTTAACCATAGTAAACGTTTAATCCAAGCATGAGTGAAGATAACCAAACAATTGTTTCTTTCGATACTGATCCGATACCAGAGTGTGAGTACTAATATCAGTAAAAGTATCGAGTAAAAAAATACTACTATAAAAAGGAAAGTATCAATATTAGTAAAGTATCTATACTTTTCTCACGTCCCTAAGTGGAGCGCAATGATTGCAACGGCAGTCGTGTACGGGAAATAACCACGACCGGGACGTGTGTATAGATACATTACACCTGCGGCTACACTACGTCGGTCCTAAACCTTTCCGCGCCGCACAGGCACTGCGGAACTGCAGCACCCCCTATTTCCACTTAATATTATCGATAACATTTAATATAATGAGTCCTTTTTTTCTCTAATTCTATCTTTATTTTTGTAGTACAATATATATTCCTGAAGCTTAATGTCAGTACTTCAGTAGCCATTCCCCAGTTTATGGAAAATATACAAAAATCTTTGTATGGAACTGTGCGCTTCACAGTGTCAGCGACGTGGTGTTTGACTTTTATGCGCATGCGCACATAGGAAGGGGTGGGGAGGAAGGTGGTACTACCAGGTAGAGAGAGCACTGTTGCTCTCGCAGTGCCGGCTCTGGCGTGATGGTGGTAAGGAAGTTTTTTTTTACTCAGCGTGTGTTGTGCTTAAAAACCGTGTATCATATTCTTGAATGTGATAAAGTGTAGAAGAGTGTAGTATTAAATTATTATTACACTTCCAGCTATTCTATTTGATTCATTTTTTTATTCGGTTCTTTTATTTAACAGAAAAACTAAAATGCGCTTGCAGTACTTTCAATGGAGAAAAATTTCCTCTGTTGTCTATCCAGAGATCAAGGAGAAAATTATTGAACTTTTTGCGCAAATTAAAACAAGAAGAATGGATTTCATTTTTAATTGAATAGATCAACCTTAAACTGTAACAATTTAAGCTAAAGTAAGTAAAAGAGATTTTTTTTAAAAGATTTTATCAAGTTCTTGAATAAATTTTCTTTTGATGCGTGTTTTTTTCCTTTTAAACAATTTTAAAACAAAGGCTAAAATTTTTCTGAAGCAGCATCCCCACTAATTTTAGCTAAGAGCCGCCACTGGAGAGAGCATTCATCCGCACTTTTTGCGGTGCGGTAGCATTTTGTTCCCGAATATCGTCGGGCATCTACGTAAATGTTCGGTAGTTTCCGATCTGTGTTGTCATACCAACCAGAAAACAGCGCACGTTGGTTGGATTGTTGTGGTGAGCTGTCGGTAAAGTTCGTTCGCTTTCTACTATTTAAAAATAGAATTAGTTTTAAAGAGATGGATGACGACACACGAATACAAAAAAAAAAAAATAACTTTGGGACCAGTCAAACTCAAGGTATATGAACAATGTGCGGAGATTAAACATTTGGGAAGAAATAGGAAACATAATGCATGTTTCAGGTAAGTGCTATATTTTAATGTGTTGTAACATTATTATAAATACAATAGAAAAGACATTCTTCAATTCAATTAAAAATTAGTGGGATAAGTAAAACTAAAATAACAAAAATGGCAATAATTGAACGGGTTAATAGAAATATCGAGAATTCTGCAGTTCCCTTAAATTTTTCAAAAACATACTTTCCAACCATAATATGATTTGTTTCAATCAACATTATTTGATATAGAACCACCACTTAGCTACGTTAAGGACGGAAGTCAATATCTCCCAAAACAGTATATTTTCTTTACAATAACATCACGTTAACGGGTTTTTTTGTTTGGTTTTTTCTTTCCATGGCTTCCACAACAATAATTGCGGGAGTGCCGTGCGTGCGCATCATTTCAATCCTTCACATTCGGTGCGGCAAGTGTAGCCACTAGCTACAGTAGCCCCATGGCTTCTTTGGTGCTGTCTGACAGCTCACAGTTGACATCTAAAAGCTTTGAAAAGTTACCAGACCAAATTATGTATCCCTACGCCAAACCATATGATCTGCAAAAACATGTGTTTAGCAGCTGTCACTTCTGACGGTCAAAATTTAGGAATATACCTAAATGTTGACTGTCAGAAGTCAGCTGTGAGCTGTCAGTCAGCACCAAAGAAGCCGTGGGGCTACTGTAGAAGACCGGCCTAGTATCTTCGTAGCTTTGATGGCCAACTAGATTCACGGGACCGTTCCTTGTACTGCCGTGGAGGGGGTGGGGGTGGGGATTGCTGTGTGCAAGGAGCTTTAGAGGGCACGTAAAATTTACTATGTAAAGTCCGTTCACCGTAGGAATTGTTTTTTGAAAGGCCTTTTTCCCTACCAGAAATATATTATACAGTAGGATATTGGTAGGAATAAAAACCTTTAAGAGAGTAAATCCTACCGTGAATGGAATATATTATATATTATTAGTCTAGTTGACGCCCATGTCTAAAACTAATTGAATGGCGAGGGCGGTCAATTACGGCGGTCAGTATTCTTGCATATATATATATATATATATATGCAAGAATACTGAGGCCATTTATGTCACTTACAGGAGGTGCAACAGGGGTGTAATAAGTAGGACTATTCACAATTCTAGCAGAAACTTAAAAGGCCTTATCTTGGGAATCATCATATACACCCTATATATTTCTTAATTAGAACTTATTATTAACTTTTAATACATTATTTTGGTTGTAATTTATTTTAGATGTAGATTATATAATATGTATACATTTCATTATGCACCAACAACTTTGTGAGACCTGCTTCAGTGGCCGCATGGCTTAAGGCTTCACTCTCGTGTTAGGTTAGACCGTAGATAACAGGGAGACCGGGGTTCGAATCCCGCGTTAAACTGTAGGTCCTCCATTTCATCTCACAATCACCCTACCATTACACATTAGCGTATGTACGTATAACCCGAACAGGAAGACAGACTCGGTGCAAAAAAACAAACATTGGTGGGTTCAAAGTTGAAAAGAATTTATATCTGAGGTTACACGAACAAAAATGGTTGAATACTAATAATCCCCGTAAAAATTGGATGAAATTAACTTTTTTTTAAGAACCGTCTTTACGAATGATTATGAAGAACCAATCACAAGCGGAAAAATAAATCAACATATATAGGCCTATGTGAATCCAAATTAAATTATCAGTTATAGTAGGGGAAACTGGTCGTAATTTTCTAAACTGATAGATAACTTAAATTTTAAAAATAACTAACTTTAAGAGCAATAATTCCTAGAAAACTTTAAAATATTTAGGCTACCTTTTTTATATTTAGAACCAATTTCTACTACGCGTTGGATTATAGCTACACCTATGTACTAGCTACGTTATTGTGTTAGGGTCGAGAAAGATTTAATTTAGAAGAAGTGTACCCTAATTTGCGTCGCGAAATAGAGTGGAAAGCCATTCAGATGAAAGCACCCTCAGCACGAGCGACAAGAATTCGAACCCTGAAATCCCCGTCATTGACAGTTCAGTCTATTGCGAGAGTGACGGCCTATACCTTGCAGACATTACATCACGACAGACATACATCAAGAGAAAGTTCATCTCGAAACTTGAGTGCTACGATGTCCTATTTTACTCTCACTCTCGATAAGAAAGAGACGAAATATTTTATTTTCTATTTTATTTGAGATATTTAACGTGCACTTTTTGAACCAAAAGATTCTATCAGCATACGACTTATAAACTAACTTAAAATCTATATCAAACACAGCACACCACTCCCTCCCCCCCCCCCTAGGCATNCTCCCCCCCCCCCCCCCTAGGCATCAATGTTAGAGGGGCTAACTGTATTTCGTCAAATTAAAATATTTTTGTCTATGTCTGGAATTGAACTCGGTACTCATTACTTAGTAATCAGACACGCTACTGATTGAGCTAAGTTATCGGACTATAATTAATATTTATTTGATATATAAACTTAGGTAAGACGGATTCTGAAGCTCCCCTTCTCCCCCTCGTAAGAAAACTTAAGAAAAAACTAAACCTCCCGCCAACAGCGCGCAAAAAAAACTACCTTTAAGGACGGCCCCTATTCACTGTAGCGCCGCACTCGAGGCGTACTGAGTCTGGCTATGAAACTAGTCCAAGGAGTGGCCCAAGGTCTCTCTTCATTCTCGACTCTTTAATTTGGAAGGCATTCTGATAAGGGTTATTGTAGAGGTAGCTCGACCGACGAGGTTACCGGGTGGTTCCCTAACACAAAGGTTAAAGGGGACCTCTCGGGAGTCACGTGACTGACGCAGCTGTGAACTTTATTTGGAGATCATGTGCTACTAGTCCCACGGTGTTATAGATACACGTGATACTCGTCCCACGGTGATAACATTTTTAATATAAAGGAAGTCCAAGTACTTGGGGAAAGAAGAAGTGGATATCCACTTGTGAAAATACATCTAGTTGGAACTCGAACCCTAACATCATCATTATCATCATGATCATCATCATCATCATCATCATCAATAACAGTTAATCGAGCAAAATGACACAATGAGATTGACTCTTTTGTCCGCATATCTACCTTTACGAATTTTACGTACATTATGTAATCGCTTGAACCTTTTGTTATCATATCAAACATGATACTCCTGTTTACGAACTAGAACAGTTAATAGAATACTACTACAAACCGTTATAATCTTAAAACCTCACAAGAATGCCAAGATAATTACTCAGGCTCTTATCAATATGTGTGACAACATTTGAGCAGATGCCCTACAATGCCAAATACAGCTTTCTTGATACAGAAATATAAAGATCCAAATTTAAAATAGTTTTCATCTTCTCCCTAGATAAATGTGATAAACAAGATAATAGATAAGACGATAGCCTTAATTAGATCAAGTATAAGTAATTGATTAACTACTGTATTATGATGATAAAAATTAAAGGTTTGAGGAACTACAGTAAATTAATATTATATTTGTGCTTAGTTTGACTAAATCACACTAAATTATATTTACGGATCACAGGTATATTAAAATTAATTGGTAAATAGACTAGACTTTAATTTACTCAACTATGTCACGGATATATACGGGTTTTTTAAATTCAAGGTTATTTGGACTGCCGGTGGCAGCAAAGCTATGATCTACCTTTGATAAATTCTTCAATAATGCTAAAATATTATGATGATAACTATTTTGTCTTACTCTTCTATTTTTAGTTTACAACAAATAATGTTTCAGGAACGATGTTATATTCGGAGTAGGAACGTGTTATTCAAACCAAGTTAATATGGCGCTAACGATTACAACTTACAATGTTATTCCAGCAGACATCTCTAGACTTTTTTTTTTCAACCGTGTATGATAGTAGTTAATTTTATAAACACGTAACAATCAAAGCAATTTTAACACACCTGCATAAGTTATCGCCAATAGTGAAGAGAGCAAACAAATCTGGTAGCACGTACAAACGGAGCGAGACATATCGTGTATATTACTTTGGAATCTTCTCTCACGAATATTTAAACTGAAGAAAAACTTTCACCTGGAACCCTTCTCCTCACAAACGCACACCTGATGGCTATGTGATGGCACAACACTAGCGCCTCTGTCGGACGAACACCGCACTGTCTGTATCTTATTCTTGGACGGAGTATCGTACAGGTCACTTAACTAATTTTATTGGTAGCTTTGATTCTATTATTATTATTATTATTATTATTGTATATATTTACATGGCGAAATTAAGGCACGAACCTTCTCTTACATTTAACCGTGTCTTAAGTTAACATTACACTGCATTTATCAATTATTATCATTAAATAAAACATAGGAGACAGTTATTTGAAGAAAACATCAAACATATCAAACATTGCAATGAGATAAACACATACATAACCATAAACCGGAACAGTAATCAAATTAAACAAAGTATCTCTAGTTTATTAGTGGGAATGGAGAGATAAAATAAAATAAATAATTCTTGCACCAAACACGCACACATGTTAGCGGATTATGCAGCAGCTCACACGCTATAATGGATTCGTTATTAAAGTTTATTATTGAGAGTTACAAAAGTCTGTGTGAGTTGCAGCCTAATCTTGAAATAGTGTACAAGCTACGGCCCAGGTTTTTGAGAGACACGTACGAATTGCGGCCCACTTACTTGAGAGAGAGAGGGAGAGAGAGAGGTACGAATTGCGTCCACCTAATTAGAAGTGTGCTTTTTATCATGCTGTCTTAAATTTTAGGTAGAAACTATCATCATCTCGTGTCGACATCCCTCGTAGCATCCAAACTTCCTCAGTTCTTGTTATATATATATTTTAATATTTAGCACCGCGTCTTACTACCAGTTCGGTTTATAAGCTTTTTAAGTACTAATTACTCTAACGGATTAGGAATTGGAAAGGTTGAATTAGAGGAAATGAACCAGCATTTGCGTGGAGGGAGAGTGGAAAACCATTTAGGAAAAACCTCCCCCAGTTCACCCGACCGAGATTCGAACCCCGATCTCCCCGTCCTCAGCAGTCGAGCTCAACACGACAAGCGCGTTAGCCAACTACGCCACCGAGGTGGGTCTCAGTTCTTGTTCAATGGTTTTGGCAAAAATGTGAAGGTTTGTTAGGTTAGGTCAACATCCCGGGACACATTTCATATGTGGCTCTAAAAATGTGGGGCTGCAATTCAACTGTCTCTTTAGAGGTAAATAACTCGTGCAGCCGCAAATAACTTGCAGCCACAAAAATTACTGTATTTCAATAAAGGTTTACGTCACTTTAAATATTTTGCATCTAATACTTTTGATAAATAACCTCAAAAGCAATAAAATGATTAAAATAGTAGGCCTATAAAGTATAATTTCCATTGTAAGAACCTTTTGACAGCTAGAAAAGTTACTTGATCTAATTGCTCGTGTTCGTAGGCCTACATCAAACCACTGGCACTTTTGATAAAAAATTTTACCAATACCTATAGAAATTTTCACTTTTCATTTATTTGTGGGATTTAAAGTGCACTTTCTGAACCGACTGATCATATCAGTAATCGAGAATTTCTCTAAGCTAAAGCGAAAGGGCCTATCAATTTTGCCAGGAGAGGTATTTTTACATACTTTTTAGTGTTCTTTTACATGCCACAATAATGACATGGGATCGACAGCTTTACTTCCCATCCGAAGGAAGCTGTGTTATGGATTTTTATCATTAAAGAAAAATTCGTCGACCTTGGTTAGGTTTGAACCCACGAACATTGGGTCCTGATATGAGCACTTTACCCCAAGACTACTGAGTTCGACCCTATTAAACTAACACAAACTATGTTATAAAATATTTAAATGTATATTACCTGGTAGTCGAAATTTAGGTATATACCTAAATGTTGACCGTCAGAAGTCAGCTGTGAGCTGTCAGCCAGCACCAAAGAAGTCACGGGGTTACTGGTTATTGAACTAGAATATTTTAACTTTGTTTCTGCGAGAATACAATACAAATTCGTTAATCCGGATTAATTGGGGGGCGAATAAATCATCCCGAATAAGTATTAATCCAGATTAGTGAAACAAAATGTGTCCTTAAAAGACCAAATACTTGGAATACATATAAACGGAAATTTTAATGATGTAGTTAGTGCTGATAAAAAAAATCACTGTAGATCCTTTATTTAAAACTAATATATATATATATATATTCCTTGATAGGAGACTGAAGAGGTGTCACTTGTTTTTAAATGTAATAATGCAGGTTTGAAGAATCTGTCAAACTTTGTTTGAACCAGCCTTTGCTGCTCATCTGCTTTTCTAAGTCCCATGTGTGTTTTTTTATACTCAACTGTTAAGAGAATTTGTCATGTTACGATCCGGATTATCCGATATTTGGATTAACTGTACCCGGATTAGCGAGGGCTTACGGCATAGTATATTTACAGTTCCTCATTCTAGTGTGATACAAGGATACAAGGACTATAATGGTTGACCATAAATCTAGATAAGGCTGGCTTGATTCTGGTAGCAGCTGACAAATATGTTTTTTAAGCACCGTGGCTCACCTACTACCCGTTCGGCTTATACTCTTATGTACAAATTACTCCGATGGTTTTAGAGATGAGGAGGGCTATATTTTTATGAAGTGTACACGCATTTGTGTGGAGGGAGAGTGGAAAACCATTGTGAAAAAAACCTCGACACACCCGACCGAGATTAGAAACTTGATCTTCCTGTCATCGGCAGTCTAGGTAGCGCGTTAGACCACACGGCCACCCAAACGGGTAACAAACACGTATAGGGGTTCGTACTGTTACATAATTAATGAGTATGTAGACGCTAAGTCCGTATGTTTAGTTTTAAATCTAATTAATTAGATCAAGTTAGTTTGTAAGCTATGCGCTTCCAGATTATTTGTTGGGAAAATGCAATTTAATACCCAAATATAAATAATCCAATCAACCAGAGACGAGAGTACAAATCAATTTCCTTTTTTTTTTCTGAATATCTTTCATTGTATTAATTTATATGTATAAATTAAGTCAAAGAAATGATTATATCTTAAAAAGAATGGCTTATTTATTCGACACGGTGACAAATCAAGAAGTCACAAGAAAAGTGGGTAAGAAGAGATCCATTTTGGATGTGATTCTTCG
Source organism: Timema douglasi (assembly GCA_901482245.1). Classification (NCBI taxonomy): domain Eukaryota; kingdom Metazoa; phylum Arthropoda; class Insecta; order Phasmatodea; family Timematidae; genus Timema; species Timema douglasi. The sequence continues at coordinate 12,715 of CABEEJ010008011.1, read as the reverse complement.
GTACAAAGCAAACAAAATTATTAAAATGAAATTAACTTGCATCCTTGTATAAAATCAATCCATTTTAATAATTTTCTAGCTACGGTATCACAGCATGACGTTGATTCATTTAATAAACTATAACTTCACACATTTTACCAGTCCAAGACTTTATTTTGTACAACCAGTTTAAAATCACTATTGTCAATTTGTAGGTTAACAATTATTTATGTTACACTGCATATAAAATTTAATTGACTGTTTGCTTAGTGTTTAAAAAAAAATCATTTAAATAATTTCCATCATCGTCAATAAATTCAAATTCAAATTTAACGCTCAGTACATTATCAAGGTCATATAAGTGTGAACTTTTTCTCAAGAAAAAACACCTTAAACAACACAGAACAACCACATTAGTATGAATTTAAGTCACTTGATAACAAAATGACCTACCCATTCATATAATTTTACTTTGGGCATCTTTTGGAGTTGAGATAGTTTCGTAACACCCATCAAATGAATTGGAGTGCGACCCTAATATTTATGTTAATTGGCTCACTTGAAATGGCTTCTTTTCTACTGCGTCTTTTCTCTTCACACCGAACGCTGTCTAAAGGCCGCATTACACATAACGACTCCCCTAGGTGCTTCCTGATGGGGAAATTGGTGCGTGTGATGTACAAAAACCACGTGGGGAAGACCATATTGAATTCCCCATGAATATCCAAATGGTTCGATATTTTCAAGAAGCTCATGGGGAAATAAATGTGTCTAAACGCAGCTTAGGCTTCTACACGTCAACTTATCATATTGCGCAAGCGTCAGTCTCGATTCTCACATGTTTTCCTGAAAGCTCTTATTAGTGTCTATAACTTCAGCCATTGTTTTCTTGTTGCTAATGCGCTATTCATGTTGAGTTCGACTGCTGAGGACGGGAAGATCGAGGTTCGAATCTCGGTCGGGTGAACTGGGGGCGGTTTTTCTTAAATTGTTTTCCACTCTCCCTCCACGCAAATGCGGGTTCACTTACTCTAATTCAACCTTTCCAATTGCTAATCCATTAGCATAATTAGTACTTAAGGCGCATAACCCGAACGGGTAGTAAGACGCGATGCTAAATGATAATAATAATAATAAAAATCTTGTTGCTAAGGGCAGGGCCAGTCTAAGGCAAAATTTGTGTGTTTGCGAAACTCACATTTTTCGCCCCCCCCCTCCCCCCGCACCCCTCCATCTGAAAAAACTGTGGAGAATACTATATAATTTTGGACATTTTAAATCTAGACCCTATGTATACATATTTTTAGTGGAGAATTTCTTTTAATAACTAAAAATACTATTGTAGTTTATAATAGTCAGATGATGACATTGTGTTTTCGTCCTTAACATCATTTAGGTTTTTTTTAACTTGAAAGAAAAATTGGTTGACTCTCTTTGTTCTCTACTATAAGGTTAAGTATGCAATATATAGATATACAGTGAGGTATAAAGTACTACAAAACCTAAAGAAGTATAAAAATCTGGATTTTCATTAAAATTCTAAATATTCTTTAATTATATCAATATTTTCCTCGATAACATTTATTTATTTATTTTTGGGCCATTTTGGCACTCTCCTGAATTTTTTGTGTATGTGGTTGCACATGTCGCACACGCCTTAGACCGGCCCTGGTTAAGGGTCAGCTTTGTGATTGTTCATTTTTATTAAACACGATTGATTTGCATTGTTACACCAAGGAGGCTTTTTTAAAAGTAATTGGCTTTTATAAAACTATGCCGTGTTTTCTTCCTTACTATCTGACATCTTATCGCAAACTAGACGTGCAGTGACTCCACCCACCAATATACCCACTCTTATACCAAATGATGGGGAAGTTGCTACGTGAAATAGGTACCGACCTCCAGCGACTTATCCACGAGGAAGCACATGGGAAAAATAGGCGCGTGTAATGAGACCTTTAGCCAAATTAACACCTAGTGACTAACCTTACATAAACCGTTGAGGTTAGTGTTAAGATAAGTTATCTTTTTGATATTTTATGTTGAAATAAGCTCGTTATACTTTGTTCTAGATGTAGCTTTTGTATTGTGTAGTCAGCTACTCTTTAGAGATCTCACAAAAACAGACGGCGAAGACAAGACTGGTAAATAGTGAGTGCTAGATGTAGTTAGAATACAGTGGTAAATGTGAGACCATTATCTAGAATAATAAAAGGAAGTGTTTGTCTGCGTGTGTGTTTGTTTGTGTGCGATGCCCAGCCAAATCTACGACACGAAGAGATCTGAAAATTCTAACATAGGTGCACGGAAGGGGGTCCGAATGCACCTCGAAGCAGGATTTATAAATTTTTAATTATCCTTTTAGTTAGGCTATTTTTAACAAATTTTTTGAGAGGGTCACGGGCAACGCCGTGTGGGATTGCTAGCTATAAATAACGCTAAAGGTTTTTGTTATATTTATTTCCCAGTGGTAAATGTGTGACAATTATTATAAATATCACCAGAGGTTGTTAGTATGTTTCGCAGTGGTAAATACGGGAATGTATTACGGATAGTGCCAGGAGTGTATGGTATAATTTTGGGGAAGTGTGCCGGGATTTACGCAGCTAGACTATTTAGGAAAACCATTGGAGTATATTATCCAGCTAGGATTCTAGCTTTGACCTCGCCTCGACCAGCAAACAAGACTAGATGAGTTGTCACTTTGTCTTCTTTCTAGTTTCATTTGTTTTACTCTACCTCTTCTTGCTCTTTTAGCCCATTTATTTAAATGAAGGTGCCCACTCATGCGTATGAAAGGTCTAATTTTTTTTTTTTCCAAACGATAATTTAAGTGTTTTGTTCCAAGATTTCCCCTTTCTTTCAGCTGTAAATGTTAGTGGTAAACTGTAAAGGTTCTTTATATTACTATTATTTATATTATCATAATGTTTTCAATGACAAACTCTATAATTAGTGAGTAACGCACTGACGAAGCTCAGTAAGCTTGAATATTTCAGACTAGAAACAACTTGTTTACGATGTTATTTATTTGGGGAACGCGAAAAAAATATATGCCTATTAACCGTTATTTATTTGTGAAATACACTTTTTTACTATCATTCGTTTGAGATATCAGCGCTGTGTATTTATATTGGTAAATATTTACATGAATCGTCAACAAATGTTTAAGCTTATTTCACATTTTGTTTGCCTGAATTTAATTCCGTAGTATTACGTTACCTTTACTTAATTTTCAAGTGTAGCTGGGATTTTTTTTTAAATTTCAAATTCATTGCATATTTCATCAATCGATTACGTAAGTTTAGGTTTTATTTTATAATTAATCATTTATATCCTATTTTATTTATAGATTATACTGTAACCTTGAGTTTAGAGTTTAAAAATTTTAATTCTAATTTAGTACCACGTCTTATTACATGTTTAGGTTATACGCATATATTAATTACGCTAGTGATTTAGGGATGAGGAAGGTTGAATTTAGATTAAGTGGATCCACATTTGCATGGAGATAAAGTGGAAAAACAATTAGGAAACACAACCTTCAGTACACCCGACCGGGATCCTAACCCCGATCTCCCTGTCATCGGCAATCTAGTTTATTTCGAGAGTGACGTCTTGGACCATGCGGCCACCAAAGCGAGCTATGTTCCTAATTACGCTAATGTGTTAAGAATGAGGAAGTTTGAATGTTAGAGGAAGTGTACCCGCATTTGTTTGGAGGGATAGAGGAGCACCATTTAGGAAATAAGCTCTCTCAGTACACCCAACCGAGAATCGAACCCCGATCTCCCTGTCATCGTCAGTCTAGTCTATTGTGAGAGTGACGCCTTAAACTAATTGAACACCGATATAGGTAGGCCTACATCTATGTTGAGTGATTATGCAGAAGAACCCTGGTTTAGACCCGTGTAGGGTTAAAGTTAATCTAGTTTAATAATAATAATAATAATAATAATAATATTTTCTCTGTTGCAGGCCAACCCCGTTTTAGGGGTCAAAATAATCTAAGCCGTCGCTCGTGTTAGGCTGACCTGTTGAGGATGGGGTTCAAATCCCGGTTGGGTATACTAAGAGTGGTTTTCGTTAATGATTTCCCACTCCCCTTCAACGCAAATGCGGGTAAATTTCCTCTAAAACGTTTCTTTACTCGTCCCTACCACCATTAGAGTAACTATCATAATTGCGTGTAACCTGAACATGATATAATAAAGAAATACAAAGTTAAAACCAATACCTTTTAAATTATTGTCTATACGGGAGGGATTTAACGTTCACTTTAAAAGAACCAACTGTTTATACCATTACACAACCTACAAACAAGTTTTATTCAAAAACAGACAAAATGTTAAGTCTCTCGGCCGCTAATTTGCCACCTTTAGAGGGGAACTCTCATTTTTTTTCAATTATTATAAATGTTTCGGAAATGCCGGAAAACAAACCTTTGACCCCTTACCTTTAAAGACAGACGTTCTATCAAGCGAGCTGAGGTATCGGGCCGAATGCGAGGCATCAACATTAGCGTGTTTGAGGTCCACAACACATTTATTCTGTCGTCTAGTATTCAGAGCTCCTGGCTTATTTATGGCTACACATACATAGGTCCAAGATTCGATCTTCGGCGCTTTCAGATTGTCTGTAAAGCAGCGGGTCTAAAACGGGATCAACTCAAGCTCGTGAGGGCAAAAAAAGAACAGATATTTGAAAGAAAAAGTAGCGGCTACACTCTAGAAAACTGATATTAATGACCGGAGGGTTTGTTGTGATAGACACACTATACCGAGAGAAAAAAAAGGCCTTTGTAGTGGTTACAAAATGAAGGCCTTTCCATAAAATTCCATTTGTGGAGGACTAGTATTTTTATTTGTTATAATCATTCACATTGTTGATATGTATGCAGTATTGTTAGAATCATTGATATTGTTGGTACTTATGTAGTATTGTTAGATTCATCTACATTGTTGGTATTAGTGTAGTATTGTTAAAATCATTTATATTGTTAGTATTTATGTAATTTTGTTCGAATCATTGATATTTATGCAGTATTGGTAGAATAATTGATAATGTTGGTATTTTTGTAGTATTGTTAGATTCATTGACATTGTTGGTATTAGTCTAGTATTGTTAGAATCATTGGCGTTGTTAGTATTTATTTAATATTGTTATAATCAATGGTGGTGTTGGTATTTATTTAGTATGGTTAGAATCATTGGTGTTGTGAATATTAATGTAGTTTTGTTAGAATCAATGGTGTTGTAAGTGTTCTTAATTTTTCTTATTGACAAAATATATTCTTTTTTTTTCTATTTACAAAACCAAAACAATAACCACAACATAGCATTTTGTTCAAACAACAATATAAAATTTGTTGTGCTTACAAAACCAAATAATACACCCTAATAGAAAACATTGTATAAAATGCAATAAACTTTTTTTTGGGCCTACAATATAAGAATATCGACAACACACCGCTTTGCAGAAACTAAAATACACATTTTGCTAGGACTGCAAAATATCTGTGCAACACAAAATACTATTGTGAGAATGTTACAAAATAACATTGTAGTATGTACAAAAAAACACTTGATAATATTGTTTTGTCCATGCAACAAAGTTCATCTTGACAACATTTTATAGACCCCACTAAATATTTTGTAATTTGTACAAAGCTGAAAGCTAGAAAAGCTAATATAGCAATTTTCAATTACTCCTTTGGAAAGTCATATCAGATACAGCTGTCACTTTCATTAGAGTATAACTTTATTAGGAATAGCATTTTAGGAAATATAGCCTAAGCACGTATGGATACTCGTATTATTGATGCCTAAGAAATTATAAAGTAATATGTTATCAATGTTGGCCGTAAGAAGACAGGTTTGTGTTTCATAAAAGCTTCTTCCTTCCTAAATCTTATTACAGTTATCCGTTGATTCTGAACAGCATCTGTCACCATGGCTGTCTTCTGTTCCTATTCGAGCTTTGACCTCCTCGTGCTGTTGGGCGGAGTCATCTTCCTCCTGTACGTCCTCTTCACCCGCCACTACAACTACTGGATGAAAATAGGGGCCCCCCACATCCCACCGAGCGTCTTCAGGACCAACATCATTCCCCTGTTGAGGTACGGGACGCCAGGACGGCTGAAACAACTCTACCGCGAGCACGAGGGTCTGGACATTGTCGGCGTCTTCCTGTACGACAGACCCATTCTCCTGCTGAGGGACCCGGGTCTCGTCCGGACCGTCCTGGTGGACGACAGCGACGTCTTCGCGGGGAGGAGCGTCAACCTGGAAGATAGTCGGGACTTGAAGGCTCTTCTGGCACCCGAGACTTGGTGGTCGACCAGAGAAGTGCTTGACAGCACTTTCTCGCCCGACGGTTTGGAAATGGCGTTTCCTCGGCTGAGACGGTGTGGTCACGATATTATAGAGCGTCTTCACGGTTTGGCAGCCTCGGGTGAGTTTCTTCAAGGTCGTTGTCCGTTTGAACAATGGAAGTGAAAGGAGTGTTAAATATAGAATGTTAACTGATTATAACTTTCGTTGATTTTATTTCTTTAGCACCGCGTCTTACTACCCTTTCGGGCTGTACGCATATTAATTAATTACGTTAATGTGTTAGGGACGAGTAAGGTTGAATTGATATGAAGTGTATCCTCATTTGTGAAAGAATGGAGTGGCAATTAATTTAGAAGGAACCACCTTTAGTACATTCGACCGTGATTCTAGCCCCGATATTCGCGTAATCAGCAGTATAATCTATTGCGAGAGTAACGTTTTGGACTATTCGATCACCGAAACGGATAATTTGTATTTACAACTATATTTTTTTCATGAGATGAAGGCATGGTAAAGATGCCATAACACTCTTATCCTAGATCCGCTTCAATGGTCAACTGGTCTAAGGATCACTCTTACAAATAAACTCCACTGCCAATGACGGGGAGATTGGGGTTTGAATACTGGTCAGGTGTGCTGGGGGTGTTTTTCTTAAATAATTTTATACTTTCCCACCACAAAAATAATGGTGCAATTTCTCTAAATTCAACCTTTTCTCATCCTCAACAAATTAGCGTGGTTAGTATATATGCGTATAAATCGAATGGATTGTGAGACGTGGTCACAAAAACAAAACAATATGTGAATCTCTGACAAGGATATCCTGGGTAGCTTCAGTAGCCCCATGGCTTCTTTGGTGCTGACTGACAGCTGACAGTTAACATTCAGGTATATGCCTAAATTTTGACTGTCAGAAGTGACAGCTGCTAAACACATGTTTTGCAGATCATATGGTTCAGCGTAGGGATACATAATTTGGTATGATAACTTTTCAAAGCTTTTAGCTGTCAGCTGTGAGCTGTCGGTCAGCACCAAAGAAGCCGTGGGGCTACTGTAGGTTGCCTGTTTTTTCCTTGCCAATCCATTAAAAGTTTCGCTATACGAGACTCAGGCTCAGTGGTAACGATAAAGGATGGAGAGGGGGGAGTTAACTTGCGGGTGGAGGAGCGAGCGGATCAAAAACATCAAATAACTCACAACACACATCAACAAGACTTATTAAAAGAAAGTGAAAATGTGGGATTTAGAGGTGGGAGGAAAATAAAAAAATAAAAAGGGGTCCCATTATAATCTGTGGCTCCGGGGCCCCCAAGCCTCTAGCTACGACCTTGAATTTCGTTATATTGTTCGATATTTTTAATACTTGTTCCATTTCCAGGAGAAGTGTTTGAAGTCAGAGACCTCACGATAAGGCATACGATAGACGTCCTCAGCAGTTGCGCCTTCGGCATTCAGGCCGAGTCCTTTCAGGAACCAGAGGGCCCTCTTGCGAGACTGCTCCGGAGATACCTCGAGCCCAACACTTGGGAGTTCTTCAAGATAAAAGTGTGTTCCTTTTTGCCGTCCCTATGTCACCTGTTCTGGTCAGATCCTTTGGAAAATTTGAAAACTCACATTCGTCTCATTATAACGGACCAGAAGAGTGGTCGAAGGCCGTCGGAATGTATCCTGTCAGGCTTAAAATATAAAGGTAGGTGTAGTAGATCACTAGCAAAATTAAAACATTACTATTCGTTGTACTATTTTACAAATACGTTTTTCTTTCTTAGTAAGATAGACTCAAAAGTGAAAACTAATCAGATGAATTACACTGAGCATGGGATGAATCCCGGTTAGTTCAGTGGCAGAGCATTTTCATGCTATTCCAAAGGTCCCGGGCTCAATTCCCGTGTCCAAGTGTCATTTTTCAACTTAATTTTAACTAAGTAGTCTGTTTATAAGTAAACTTGTTACTAAACCTCAGGTTGTCAAATATGATGGCAGGATGTTTCTGTGAATTAGTTGTGAACGTCTAATCAATAATTAAATATTTTTCGGTGAGTTACTTCCTTGATTCGAGGAATATAATCATCACTTATAATCTAAATAAAATTTTAGGGTGTATTTATAAATTTTTAGGTCATATATTGTATTTTTATCTTCGAGATTTTTGAGGTCATGTTATGTTTCCTCAGGAGGTGATTGGAAAGAGCTGTTACCGTCAGCTCTAGTGTTCCTTTCCGCTGGTTTCAAGACGTCCTCCGGAGTTATCAGTCTGGCTATCTACGAACTCTCGAGACAGCCACAGCTGCAGGCTCGTCTCAGGAACGACATAAGAGCCGCGCTATCTCGGAATGGCGGAGAACTAACGTACGAGGTCTTACAGCGGATAAAGTACTTGGACATGTTGGTTTCTGGTGAGAGATTTTGGGCAACATAAGGCAGTACAACTTGCCTAGGAAGCAGGGCTGACGCAAGGGTTTAATGCACCCTAGGCGAAACTTAAAATTTAATCTTTTACCGCCGGATACTCGGACGATGTTCCAGTGGGGAGCATCAGTGGGTATCTTGTATCTGGCGATTATCGTTTAGGGCTACTAACCATTAGAAAACTCGCTTTTTAGAAGAAAAAAACAACCCAAAAACCCAGTTATCTGACCTTCGGTTTCTTTCAGAGACCCTCCGCAAGTACCCCCTAGTACCGTGCTTGGAGCGTCGCTCCATTCGTGACTACGTCATCCCTGGTAGCGACGTGACCTTGAAGAAGGGCTGCTCTATTGTCATATCGCTGCTAGGCATCCATCACGACCCCCAGTATTATCCGGAACCAGGACTCTTCGACCCGGAGAGGTTCGGTGACAACCTCAGGGTGCAGAGTGCCTTCCTACCCTTCGGCGATGGTCCTAGGAAGTGTCTGGGTGAGTTTGGCTTCTAATCGAAGATCCCTGGCCAGTCGTGTATAGGAAGAGCTCAAATGGGCCACAAACAGTTTTTTCCTTTACTTTATTTCGATCCCTTGGAGAGAAAGTATTGTGATCGTAAAAAAAAAAAATTGGGCTTGAGATTTTGATAAATTTCGACGTTTCATGAAACAGAAAAAATTGTTTTCGCAATAACGTCCGTCTGTACCTCGGGCTAGAACCGAAACTATTTTATAGATTAGACTAAATCTTGGTATCTGGGAACTAATAAGTTCCCCCCGAGGGGTTTTTGGAATTAGATAACCAACCTTAAATTTAAGGGTAGTTTACTGAAGGGTAAAAAAAAGTAAGAATCTACTTTCTCAAAATTCGCTCTAAAGATTTTGATTAAATTTTATATCTAGGCACTGTTTATCACAAGGGGGGAGGGGGCATACCACCCGGGTTGGGATTTGGGAACCCCTAATTTATACAATGGGGATGGGAATATAAGCATTTATAGGAAATGTACCTGTATGTGTGTGAAGAGAGAGTGAGAAATAATTTAGAAAAAAAAAATTGATCTGTGCATCGACCGGGATTAGAGAACCCCAAACTCCCCGTCAATGGCAAACTATACTAGATTACTTGACATTTATATCACGCGCCCATAAGGGGCATCCCATGTAATATATTTTGATCAGTGTATTTACCCACTTTAGGCACTCTGTAATAAGAAAAATCCCTAAGTCACCAAAGATAGTACAAGGGCAAAATTGAGAAGACTGCGGGGTATAGAATACCCTCCCGGTTAAAAGAGGGGAAAGGGGAAAACCAACCCTCCTTGGTGGCCACGTGGTCTAAGGCGCTGCTCTCGCTGGTAGACTATATTGCCTATGCCAGAGAGATCAAGGTATCGAATTTCGATGGGGTGCATTCAGGGTGGTTTTTCCTAAATGTTTTTACACTCCTCCTCCACGCAAATTTGAGTACACTTCTCTTAATACAATATTACTAATCCCTAAAACCATTAGTGTGATTAGAACATAAGTGTATGGCCCGAATAGGTAGTAAGATGCGGTGCTAAAAAAAGATTTAAAACATCAGCCAACCTTCTTGAAGACTACTAGTGTCTAGTGATTGTAGTAGTAGTAGTAGTAGTAGTAGTAGTAGTAGTAGTAGTAGTAGCAGCTTTTAAACTAGTAGGCAATGACAACGGTGCTATTAGCCTACTTAATTAACTAATCTTTATATACAATCTACTATAGAAGAGATCTCCTTTCGGTGTTTTGTGAGTGAGTCACAAAGTTGGGAACTTTTTAAGAGTAGGGATCGACAGTTGGGAAATTTTAAATTTGTTTGTAGAGTCTACGGTGAATAAATTTTATAGTTGAAAGTAACTGTGGTACAGAGTGATCCTAGAATTTCTCAACTTAAGCTCTCAACCTTCCACACAATTCCCAATTTTCAAGCTTTCTCCCAACATTGTGAGGGTAAGGGAGGGGGTAGATACACCCTAAACCCCCCCCCACCCATTGCAATGTCCCTGTCGCCTATCGATAAGGGGGCAAAAACAATCAAATCAAATGCAAACAGTACCTAAGTGTTTAAAAAAATATTTTTATACATTTTTATATATCTTTTCCCAGGGAAGAGTTTCGGCACGCTTGTGGTCAAGTCCGCCCTCGCTCATCTGTTTCAAAAGTACGAGTTCCGACCTTGTCAAGAACACAAGATACCCCTCACCGCTACCCGGGAGAACATTTACCTAACTGTCCACGCGGTGGAAGACGCGCCCTATTACTCGCGAGACGCTCCACGCGCCAGCTCGTTGGACAGGCGTGCTCGAGAAACTGACCCATAAGGCCTGGGCTCGAACCAAGGTCAGGTGGAAGAGTGTGGGGAGTATTTTTCTTCCATGAATAGTTTATAATTTCTTTCTCAAACAGATTTTGGTTGATTTTTTTCTTAAATTTATCTTCTTCATCCTGTGTCCTCGAATAAGTATAATAAGTCGTAAAGACTGAACGTACAGTAAGAAAAAATGTAGGGGTAGACTCTGATCTGGGAACCCTTAGTTTGATTCGAACCTACTTTAATGAGGGGTTGTTTACTTACAAAGTGATTTTAAATCCTTCAAACTTTAAGTTCACCTTCCTAATACTATTCCTTTAAAACATATTATTATGAAACTAGAGAGTAAGAACTAAACACATTTGAGGAATAGATTGAAAAAAAAATTTGTTTAAATACACATGATATTTGGAAATTCATAGCCCAAACCGCACATATAGTTTGCTTGAACCAAAAGTACTACAACATCTCCATACACTTACATCCGGAAATCTATGCAAATATAATTAAATGGTGTTCAAAGTTTTGGCGTAAAGCACCAGGAGAGCAAAGCTGTTCAAGCATGCGTGTACAACATGTTGTATAGAAGCTAGGAGCACGGCACTACACACCTCAACACGTTACTAGAAGTAATCCCTAATATATCACTACGCCAACAGCTGACATTTATCACTTTAGATGAATGTAATGAAAACAGATAGTAATATATGAATGTGATAGTTAACCACAGTAATTTAGGCCAATATTATTTATATATTTATTTGAGGACGGACACAAAGTTTATTAATAGTTTTATTCCACTTTAAAAAAATATTCACACAACTTTCACGAAAATTTCTAACGAACATAGATTCAAAATGGCGACTGACGAATTTAAACCATATGGTTGAACATGACAGTAAACAAGTTTTTTACAATGATGCAGACACGCAGTTTATGAAAATATTTTATTAAGTTAAATATTTCAAAATAAGATAAAATAATCATAAAACCATTTATTGTTTGTAAAAAAAAAATGACAATAATTTTCTCTTTTCCAAGTAAATACGGTGCATGTATAAAAAGGTATTGATTGATGTGTGCATTATATTTCACAAAATCCATAACGTTCCAAAACGAAGAATAAGTACTATTAATTATGTTTAAAATATCGTTTTGAGTTGAATAAAAAGAAATTATTTAAAAAAATGAAATAGTATGAGGAAACTTAAGTTAACGTTATTTTAAATGTAATATATTATAAGAGGTAATTAAAGATATTTACATTTATAACAAAACAGTGAACTTTTACAAGTGTCGGCAACCCAAAACCTAAACATATGATTTTAGAACTGTCATCCAGGTAAAAACCTATCTTGAACCGGCTTTACATACATACATACATACATACATACATAAACATACATACATACATACATACATAAATAAACATACATACATACATACATACATACATAAATACATACATACATACATACATACATAAATACATACATACATACATAAATACATAAATACATACATAAACATACATACATACATACATACATACATAAACATACATACATACATACATACATACATATCATACTAATATTATAAAGAGGAAAGGTTTGATTTTTTGTTTGTTTGTTTGTAATGAATAGGCTCCGAAACTACTGGACCGAT